>PVIU01008954.1:0-79541 GCA_004026605.1 Ondatra zibethicus | reverse complement strand
GAAATTTCTATGGATGTGATCAAGATATTCATCAGTGTGACTATGGGACAATGATAGTTCCGGCACCCTCTCCTCTGCTGCCCAAGGACCTAGCTGGGGACATCCCTGTGGACACCTGGGATCTCCTCTAGAGCCAAGTATCTTGCCAGTCCTAAAATGACTCCAATAATGCAGATATCTTATTCCCTTCTCCAACACCGGGCAGGGTAACCTGCCCTCTCTTAGGACTGGAGGGGAAAAGGGGAGGGGGAGTGGGGAAGCGGGAGGGATATGGGAGGAGCGGAGGAGGTGGAAATTTTGAATGATACTATTTATAATGCAATAATAAAAAATTAAATGTGAAAAAAAAAGAAAACTTTCAAACCTGAGAAGAAGACATTGAAAAAGATACCAGAAGAGTGGAACGACCTCCCATGCTCACAGATGGTAACAAACAGTATTATGAATATGACTATACTACCAAAAGCAATCAACAGATTTAAAGCAATATTCATAAAATGTCATTCCAATGTCATTCTTCACATAAGTAGAAAAGAAATCTTAAAAGTCATATGGGAATACAAAACATCCCAGATAAACAAATCAATCTTAGGCAAGAACAATAGTTGCAACCATCATATTTGATTTCAAGTTGTATTACAGACTAATAATAATAATAATAATAACAAAAGACAGCATAGTACAGGCACATAGATCAATAGAATAGAATGCAGAACCCAGATACAAACCACCTTTTTTTATATAAAGGTGCCAAAAATATACCCTGGAGAAAAGACAGTCTCTCATTCACATGTAGAAGAATGAAGCCCAATCCTTATTTCTCACCCCATTCAAAAATCAGGTTTAAATATATGAAAACTCTCAGTGTGAGACCTGAAAGTCTGCAGCTGTTAGAGGAAAAGGCCACCCAAACACAAGATATGGCACAGGCAGAGGCTTTCTGAGTGGTCCCGAAGCAGTTTCCAGTCACTCCAGAAGTAATGCCAACAACTGGCAAATACGATCCCATGAGATCAATGAGCTTCTTCTGCATGTCAAAGGAAACACTGATTAGGTGAAGAGGCAGCCTACACAGTGGGATGAAATCTTTTCCAGCTAGATAGCTAACAAATAATAGATAGAATATACAAAGATTTCAAGGAAGGGGGGCAGAAAGAATGTAAGAGCCAGGAAAAGGGATGGGGAGAAAAGTGGAATGCTGACTGCCGGGCATGAAGGACATGGCTGTCCCAATCCTGAACCCATACCAGTTATGATTAACTGCACAACACGGGGGCCGTTACCAACACCCTGTCATGGAAGGAAAAGGGCTCACAGAGCTCCACCTCTTCCTAAGGATTTATACACAGTCAATGGTTGCTGGGGAGGCAGAGGCAATTTTCTAGTAATATAGCTATGATAAGGTGCCCACGTTCCTGTAAACAAAACTAATTAAATCCACTGGGTCACACACAGAAAAGATGAAAGTAGAAAGGATGAGGTTGGAACAGGAAGAAGATTAGTGGAAGTGGTAATGGGTGAGTATCATCAAAATGCATTATGCACACATATGTGAAAATGTCATAGTGAAAAACTTTATGTACACTTAATATATGCAAACCAAAAGGAAACACGTATATACTGCTGGTTGGAATGTAAACTAGTACAGACTCTATGGAAATCAGTATAACAGTTCCTCAAAAAAAACTAAAAAATAAACAAATAAATAAATAAAGCTGTTACCATAGCTCAGTAAAGTACTTGCTATGCAAGTCCAGCAACCTGAGTTTGATCCCTAGAACACATGTAAAAGTAGAAGAGAAACAAACTGACCTCCACACATTACCCACTCCAAGTTATCCTCTGACCTCAACATATACCTTGCCACATGCAACCTTGCATGTGTACACATGCACGTGTGCAGATGCACACACACACAGTTTTTTAAAATTAAAAACAACAGTAGATTTACCAATCCTGGGTATTTACCCAAGGGACTCCAAGTCAAGAGATCACAGAGGTACTTGCACACCAGTGTTTACCACAGCACAATTCACAACACCTAAGTTCTTTTACCAACCTAGGTGTCCAACATCATAAAATAGATAAGGAAAATGAGCTATGGAAAATTTTCCAGCCATAGAGAAAAACAAAATTACATCATTTGTAGGAAAACAGATTTAACTGGAGAACATCAAAGTAGGCAAACCTGAGGCAGTCTCATGTTTTCTCTCCTATGCAGTTCCTATATGTTACATAGATACATAAAATCACATAGGCAGATATTATATCAAAATAGAGGTGAAGCTCTCTAGGGAACAAAGTGGACTAACAAAAGGAGAAGGGTAAAGGAGGGGCAAGTGCACGGTGTGAGGGAGGGTGGAGGAAGAGTGCATATATTCAATAAACAGTAAACAGCTGCAAAAAAACATTCTTATATAGGACGGTAACATACACAATGAATATATACCTTGAAATCTTTTGAGGAACTCAAAACAATTTAAAAATCAAGTAAGTTTGTATGATATAAGAAAAGACAAGAATTAAAAATATAACTTACCAATTGCAAAGACATGAGGTGGCATCGTCCCAAGAGATTTTCCCTGATATGACTTTATTGTATCTGAAGAATATATTTTAGGTATATCAAAGTATGGATTCACTGCAATCAGAATGTTGGCGACATATGTCTAAGTAGGAAAAGCAGAAAAAGGAAATTTCCATTTATTACTTTCCTTCAAAACTAAACAAGGCAAACAGGAGAAATATTCAATAGACAGAAACCTTCAATTCTCATACAAACAAGACTTCACAATCTACATTTCTAGCCCTAACTTAAATATTTTCTGATTTTACAGAACCCACCATTTCTCAAGTTCCAAAGAAATACTTATTAAATACTTATTTCCAAATAAATGTTCTTATGCTGTCATTCCACAGTCATTTCAAAGTCAACAACTTAAAAAAAAACAAAACCAAGATTATACTTTACCATGTCCCTATGACTCATTAAAAAAAAATCCCTTCCCATCATTCTCCGGGGTGATGGCTTCACCACGTGTTGACTCTACCTAGAGTTCCCAAGCTGGGTCCCACAGCTCATCTCAGGTCACAGGTATCCTCAGACTATTCACCACTCCACTAAAGCATTTAAACGATCTTGTAGCTCAGTCTGAGCCTCCCTGTCAATGAATACTCAAGAATGAAACAGCTCTGATGTGACCACCTGGTCATGGGAGTTCTGCAGAACACCATAGGCTAACCACTGCTGGGTAACTGTTTCATGAGCAACTTCAACTTCCTTTTAAATGTGAAATTTAATTTGTTTTTTGAAGGCCATATTAACGTATTAATAGGATTTATAAAACTTCTACTTGGGGAAACAGAGAGTTGTAGTTTAGTAACACTGGCAAAACGGGGGCATACGAGGCCATACTTCTCTCCTCTCTTTCCAACTGTGGAAGAGAAGTGCTGTAAAATCCTGCACTCTCAAACTGCTAAATGCACACAACGTCCCCAAAGACGCTTCCTGGAGGACAGTGGTGACGAGAATAGAAGGGACTGGAGAGGTGGCTCAGCACTGTCTGCTCAAACAAAGGAGCCAGGTTTGGCTCCCAGAAGCCTCTTCGGACCTCCACAGGCACTAGTCACATACAGGCTGCACATACATACAATCACGCAAAACACACATACACATAAAATAAAAAGAAATAAATCCCTAAAAATGAGGACAAAAAGTAAACAATCAGAGATTTCAGTAACATGAAAACATTAAATGAGGTTCATCTATTGTTGTAATCAGATCTAACTACAAAAAAGCTTAAATTATTACTCTAAATTGCTTTCTTCCCATAATTATGCATCTATATAAATAGCAACTGATACATTTATTTAGATTTTATAATAATAACAGATTCATTTATGGGTTGCCCACCACTTCATGACTTTAAAACTAAAAGGCCTAGCTGGCTAGGAGGAGAGAACATGCCACTCCTGACTTCAGGCAACCTGGCAACAACGGGTCCTTACGCTCTACTCAGAAGAAGCAGTCCCCAGTTATATCCAAACTGATTTTCACTGATTTACAAGTTAACTCTTTCAACAGACTTTAAAACTTTGCTACTTCAATATCTAAAACAACACTCAGTAAACGTTAGAGTCTGTTCAATCACAAGTTATAAACAGAATAAACTTCATCTCTGAAAATGCGTCTATCCAAGAATACCTATATTCACACCTAAACTGACTCTTTAGTCAGTTGAACGTATGGGGTAAGATGGAAGGAAGTGGAGTCTTATCAGCATGCACAGCCCGGAGACAAGCAGATTCTTTGGGAGAGACCACGCTAGTTCTACTTCCAAGCTGTCACTACTTGGACAGATGGCAAAGACTAGATGTAATTTAGTCAGAATTAAGTAAGTACAATTAGGCAAATTGATAGTGATATAAAAGATTAAGACTGTCATTTGATCTTGTAAGTGTCAAAGAAGCCATGTGCATCCTTCGTTCAAAAATAATGAAGCCCATCTTTATAACAGGATACCAGAGTGTGGTAATCCATCTCCAGCCAACAGAAGAATCCACGACCAGGTCAGAGCATTATAAAATCTCATCTGTGCCCAATGAATAATGATAATTAACACACAGTAGCTAAATATCCATCTGAATTATCTGAGACTAACTACTTACAACAAAAGCATTGTCTTTCTTTGTGTTTAATGATCTGCACATTTCAGAACCAGAACGTAAGGAATTAATGAAATCCTACTGTTATTTAGGCACCATGATCAGCATCTTGTCTATCTGATACTTCTTCAGCTATTGCCTTCTATTCTAACTTATTTAATTTTCCTCATTTAGCTTTCTTTTTAACTTCAGTACATATAGGTCACCTTAAATTCTCTACACAGTGTGAAAAGTGAAATTAAACAGATGTGTAAACATATACCAAAAATAAACTCCAAAATAGTTTTAACCACTCAAATTGGACCTTTGTAAGTCGGAAGTAGGTTAATTGGTTCTCCAAATTCATTTCCTTATTCAGCAGATTTTATTAAGTACCCACTGTGTGTGTACCAGGCTTATGGGAGCTCTGTTTGGAGAGCATGCATTAGAACTCTCATGTACACTCAGACCACACAGGGAAAAAGTAATTGTGCCATGTGAGACAATTACCCACAAAAACTAAAGTCATTGGTTAAATACTTACATAGATTCTGTCTTTACTGTACCGAACTTTGACATTATGGAGGAGTGTGGCTTCATTTAAGTACATCAGTGAACCTAAGAGAAAATTTTAGAGAGTTGAAATAAAGATTAAAAATAAAGTTCATTATACATAATCACTCTGGTTCCTGTTTAAAATTCACTTGTTAGAGTAGATTTAATACCATGGTTTTTTTTGGAACTCAGGTACACATAAACTCCATGGCCTAGTACAAAACAAATCCATCTGAGGTACATTGCATTGCTAGAACACTTGCCTAAAATAAATCTTGTTTATTTACATCTGTAAGAATTACAGATGATACATTCCGGCTAGGGAAGTTACATATAGTGAATACCAGTGATGTATTCTGCTGAGGTCAGGTTTAAATGTCAACTATCAATCAAGTGGAAAGAACTATTGTAGCCATTTAGGACGCTACAAAGTGAGATACTAATCCAGTTCAATGCTAGAAGCTTGCCGATAAAAGAGAAACCATATAGATTTAGAATAATAAGGGACCCTAAGGTCATTTGGATAGTTCTCATGATCACCGATAAGGAGAGTCAGGCCTAAGAGATATCATGCATCCAGCATATTTATGAGTTAAGTTCAAAATCAGAATAAACCCCCTGTTTTTCTGTTCTGTTGCAGTGATCCATCCCAAGTTCTTCCCTATCTAGTTCCTACACATTCCATCTCCTATTCTTCATTTCCACAACAAGCTAGAGCAGAAGGTACACTCATTGGCTTGCTGGTTACGACCATAATTTTATTAATTATCCGAACTGAAAACAGTAGTCAACATCAGAGCTATCTCTTCTTGTCCTCCCACTTGAAGTCAGTTTCTAAATCTTCGCATCACATAAAGAAAGGTACAACCCACTGCCAGGTTCATGGTAAGTATCCTAATGTTAACACAACCTGAATCCCTGACTTGTCTCTCCCTCCTTGTCTACAGCCCCATTGCTGTGCAGGATGGTTGTGAAGGTCACCCTACCTCTTTTGTAGTCAGATTGACTTCTATTTGTCTACTTCTTTCATCTCTATTCTCTCTGGTCCAGACTGCAGAGTGGATTAAGAAGACTAGAGCACTAACTAAATCTCTCTCCATCTCAGAGAACACTGCTGGGGCTCAACTACAAACATTCACCTTAAACTCGATTGAAAGCTGTTATTAAACATGCATTCAAATGGTCATTTTTATGATTTTCTATAACCTGTTCTAATATCTAACTTGTACACAACATTTTTATGATTTTCTACAACCTATTTTAATACCTAACTTGTACATAAACAGCTATTTATCAAACCCACAATCTATTCATACATTGTTTCTGCCTACAACATCCTCTCCATATATATACATATATATAAACTATATTTCCTTTAAAGTCACTTCTCAAAATGATACTTTGAGATAGATACAGACCTATCTCAAAACTGATACTTGTCCAACCTCACCATCTCCAGAGCTAGTCTCTCCTTTCCTACTCTGTCAGGATTAGGATGATAATTTTATACTTTTGGTTTCAGTTACTAAACCAAATACTTGAGGGCGAGATGCTGCATAGTTCACTTGTTTTACGGGTCCTCACTTAAGATGGAGTACATGTTCAGTATCTTTATCCCCAGTATACAAGTCAACAGTGCCTCCAAGAGCCTCTGGCTAGACCTTCCTGGCAAAGAACAGCCATGTTTCTGAACTTATACAATGAAGTCAGCTCACTTTCTAAGGGCCTCATTGCTTTCTGATGCCACTGAAAGCAAAGCAGGAGAGTAAGAAGTAGGTTGGGGCTCTTCACAGTTGAGCTGTAGCTTCCCTTTGAACTGAGGAAAGATTCAGAAGGGCTCAAGCAGCAGGTGCCTCTGGTTATCCAGCCACCTTCATTCCTGCTCTTCTCCCACCCTCGTTCTCTACAAGCCCGATCTGCACGTTGCTGTTTTTTTATTCAAAGCATTCTATTGAGCCTCCCCCCACATCTCACTTTCCTCTGAACACCTGCCTACACACTAGCATCTGCTCCCTCTAAGGGAGAATCGCTGATAGCACAGAATGCACACCCTGTTAAAGCCAGCCATGTAACCCTATACTGACATGTGGATGGCTGCTAACTCTATTCTCTTCACCCCAGTCCTTACTCCCCACCTGCCTTCTCAAAGATATCTGTTCATTCAGCCAAATAAACTCCTAACAGGCACAATATCTGTCAAAGGCAGGAGGACCTTCCGTCACACTGATCAGGCTATTCCATTTTCATGGGGAAAAAATCTGCTGTTTGTCCAAGTGGGAAAGGTTAAGTCTCAACCACCTCCCTAGTAGTGTGATCCACCAGTGTTCACAAGGGTTCCAGAAACACCTAGTTTCATCCCACCCCCGTCTGTTAGCCAGCCCTATAGTTACTTAGCTTGGCTATTTTTACATGTAATACTTTATATGGACTGCTTACTTTTAATATCTAAGTATTTAGAAATTTAACTATAGTCAAAAGAACAACAACTTTTTTTGATACAGGGTCTCATTATGCATCTCTGACTGGCCTGAACTCACAGAAATCTGTCTGTTTCCACTTTCCAAGAGCTATGATTAAAGGTGAGCACCACCACACCTCAGAACACATTTTTTTAAGTGCATGTACACATGCATGCATGATGGGGCATGCATGGCATGGCACTGAGTGGGTCAGAGGACAACTCTGTGGAAGTGGTTCTCAGCAACCACCTTTACATGGACCAGGGAAATGGAATTCAGGATGCTGAGCTTGTACTGCAAGCACCTTTACCAGCTGAGCCATGTCACTGGCCCGAAAGCTCAAAGGCTATTTTTTGTCAACTTTTCCTCCTTTTTGGAAGTATTGGGGAGTGAACCAGGGTCTCATGCATGCTAGTCAATAGATTTTTAAAAGACATCATAGAAATATAAATACAATAGTTCCCTTCAACATACTTTGGTGATATAAACATATACCATAACAAAAATGTTTAATGAAGAACACCTGTGGCTTCATTAAATTTACAATAGTGACTAGAGATTATCTGAAAATTTCAGATCCTCTTTATTGACTACAGCTCTAGTTCAGTGTCAGAGAGGAAAAGGGGAACCCACAAACAATTTCAACATCGTGGGAGCCAATCAGCGATAGGTGCATATTGTCGTAGAAGGCATCTCATCACTGAGACTGAAGGGGCAACTTCAAGGATTCTTTCTTATTTTACAGTCTGTACTTATTCTCAACATTTTGCAGGTGAATATAATATTCATGAGGAAAGTTACAGGCAATGTAAATAATAGTACCTTAAATTCAGTATAACATTGTGTTATTGTCTTCTATTTAATTGCTGAATTTAACTAAATTAGTTTTCTATTCTGTTATCAATGCCAAGAATCAAGTAATGTATTAATCTCTACATATAAAACACACATGGAATGTAAGCGAAAAACAGGCAATGAGGTTCGCTTTAAAAGATAACAAATACCTCTGGGTACTGGCTTGTTGGTTGGTTGGCTGGTTGGTTTCAAGGCAGGGTCCTGCTACGCAGAACTTGTGAATCTGGGGTCCTCCTACCTCAGCCTCCTAAGTGCTGGGATTACAGGTATGCAGCACCATGACTGTCTCTATACCTTTGCTTTCAGTGAACTTTACCACACGATTCACATTACACTACAGAGAGCAGACATTTAACCACTACGTTATCACTATGATACAGAATACAGGGTGATATGGGAAAAAAGGCAGGCTGCATTTGGAAAGGTCAGTGCCATGATGAGAAGTTTGAGTGAAGGAACAACTCCAGCTAAAAAACTGTATCATAAAATCAACAACCAAAACTGCTTAAATGACAGGGCTTCAGGAAAGGGACTTCAAGTCAGGACAGGCTACTGCACGATGAGAACAGTTAGCTTCTACATGGTACCATGGTTACCACTTGCGACCATCAGTGAGAGCACTAGGGAAGCAGAGAACCCTACTGGGGCCAGGGGAAGCCAACAGTGGTGAAGCACACCCCAGCAAAGGAAACAGCGGAGTTTGAAAATATTCATTCAAAAACTAGCAGGTGGAAAATTCGAACCTATTCTGCTTAGCTACAGGTGAATATATCTCTAGGAAAACATGTTACTACATGAAGAGGATTAACTGTTACATTATATACCCTAGCAAGTTTTTGCTACATTTATATGTGTTATGGGGAGTGGCAGTGTTAAGACATGGTGTATGGGGGAAAGTCCTCTTCTTCCACCTTGTGGCTCCTGGGGATCAAATTCTGGTTCTCAGGCTTGCAGAAAGTACAGATACCCACTAAGGCATCTCACTGGCCTCCCTAGAAAACTTTAACGGAAAGGTATTTTCTGTTATTTTCAACATGATATAGTTTTCCTTCTATTTTACTTTGATTATTGCTCAAAACTGCATTGTTTCAACAGAAGAACGCTCTAGCAACTGGGGAAAGGAAGAAAAATGGTGTCTTTACACCTAATAATAGCAGCTGTTGTTTACTGAGTCTGTGGAAGTCAGGTGTTCTGCCAAACACCTTGAATGCATCCCCTCTAAGCACACAAGGTACATAGCTACTCCTACTTTGCATGTGAACTTCCCAAAAGAGGAGCAATGTGGCCTGCAGGCACATCAGCTGCCAAGCTGAAATCAGAATCAGAACCCATGACCGTCTCCCCATCAGCCCACAGTGCCCCCAACACCAGCACTATTCACAACACCTGTATCTACATACAGGGACTTTCAGGCTTACTCAATTGTCAGCCCCAGTGAAAAACAGTAAGAATAAACGTGTATTTTTCTCTTGTCCTCTTTTCTGGAGAGTATTAAGTCATATGCTTCTAAGAAAATCCATGGTAACTAGAAATGATCCTCACATGCCACGCTTACCCCCACTACACTTTGGATCTAGAGTGTTCTCCGAAGACACTTCTGTTAAGGCCTGGAGCTTCACTTGGGGCTGTTGGAAAATGATGGGAACTTTAGAAGGTGAGGCTGGTACTGGGGTGTGCCTTAAAGGAATGATGGGGGCAGGGGATTTTCTTAGCTCTGGCTTCTCAGTGAAGTAAGTGACCTCCTGCCATAATGCACTGCATTCACCAAAGGCACAAATGGAGGTGTCAAATAACCAGAGACAGAAATCTCCCAATTTATAAACCCAAACAAGCCTCCCTGCTCCTTTTAAATTAATTCAGATATTTTGTTACAGTGATGAAAATCCACAACTGAAATGTGGTTACCTCTGACTGTTAAAAACAGAAAATAAATATGCCCTGTTTAATGAACAAATAAGTTTCACCAAGTATTTTAAGGTATCTATAAAGCAAATCAATACTATGTTCTAACATAATGCTCTTAGATAAACGTTTTAATTCTAAATTATTCAACAATGTTGTTTGTTTTGTTTAATAGTGGTTTGCCATATCCAAAGAGTAATATTAAATGACTCTTGCTGTCAGCTTCCAAATTAGTATGAATTCATCCCCCAGTACAAGGTTTGGAATAACTTTAGAGACAACAAAGAAGAGCCTTCAGTTGAAACTTCACACTGCGCCATCACCCTTTCCACACAACTGAAAGGGCAGTAGGAGACACTCAAGAGACCCTCACAGACTGCACATGGGATACAGGAATGAACTTAGGCCTTCCAAGCTCCCAGGGCCTCTTATCAAGCCTGTGTGCTCTGACCTAGTCTCCTGTACTAGTAACATAACCACTAACTGACTTTCTGGAAGCAGAAACTTCTATAAATGGAGAAATAACATTGAAATTCATACTTACAGTTATCTTCCACATCTTTTTTACTGTCCTCTTCTGCAGGGAACACTTGGTTTATAGGAGCCAAAAATGTCTAGCAAACAAACAAAAAATTGTAAATATAGACAGTAAAAAAGATAAGGAGTTCAACTGGTTGCATATATTGTAATGATAGCAACAATACATTCTCTATTAGAGTATAACACAGATTCTACTACTTAACTAAGCACTCATAACTTTCATCAAAAACTGTGTCCACTACCACTGTAGACATGAATCAGCAATAGCAATTACCAAATAAGTATCTCAGGTTCTCACACCCACAGGGAAACAAAATAACAAACACACTAATCCTAACAAAGTAACAAACACACCAATCCTAAATTTCTGCTTAGAGAAATGCTAGTTACCAAAAATCAAAAGCACTTTAATGTTTGCATATAAACAATTGTATTGTTTTGAAACAGAAACATTCATAATCACTTACATGTAACATAAACAAACTTATGTTATTTGAGAAATATTTGATAACAATTCCTACATAAAAATATGTCAAAAATATAAAAATATCTGATCCATATAATTAAAAGTACCCACAAAAAAACTGGGTGTGGTGGCACATGCCTGCAATCCCAGCACTTGGGAGGTACAAGGAGGGGGAATCAGGAATTCAAGGTCATGCTTGACAACATAATGATTAAAGCCAGGCAAAGCTACATCAGATTCTGTCTCTCCAAAAAAATTAACCCAAAAAGAAACTTGCATTCTTTCATCACTTAAAATGCTATGTGAGACACTGCAGAATTAAGATAGCATCTTGTAACAGAGAACAAATGGTCTCAAATTACATCTAAAGAGAATTAAATTTTAATCCATGCTATCTTAACAGTTATTTATAAATTTATACCTTTAAATAAATACAATTAACTCTTCCAGTTGACATTTCCAACTGTACCAAATTAAACTCTTCGAAAAAAATGGCCTGGTTCTTTTACAATAATATTGACATCTGCAGAGCTGGAGGGTTAGCTCAGTGGTAGCGTTTATGCTCAGCATGTGCAAAGACCTAGACCTGATCTCCAGTACCAAAATCAAAAACAGTTTGAAACTCTATGTGTGCAAGAATACTGTATACAATAAGGTGATCATAGTTTATGAAGTAAAATCCAGGCTTCAAAGACGATTCTAATTTAAAGGTATAACCAAGTTGGTAGTGCAGGGATAGCTCAGTGGTAAAGCTCTTGGGTAAAATATGTGATGCCCTGAATGCAATCTGTAGTGCCGCTAACACAAAACAACAACAACAACATCATACCCAACTTAGAAAACTGTTAAACTCAACGCCCAGAAAGCTAATTCTTTGCGATCTAAATCATATGTTCTCAATGTTATAAATTTGCATGGTTTGGAGGCTATTCTATCAAAAATTAACTTGGATCAGTATGAACCAAACAGTGAACAATATGTAGAAGAAGACAGCATAAAGCAATCAATTCATAGCAATGGTTCTGTAGGAAAATCCGTTCTGCAATAGCTACTAATACCACAGAACTGTATATACACGTGTCGCCGCCATGGCAGCAAAGGGCATGGTCCTAACCTGGCAGGGACCATAGTCAACGAAAAAGACTCTAGGTGAGGAATGAATGCTGCAGGGGAGGAGCAACTGAGCTCCTTAAATAAGAAGGTTAACAGCAAGCTAAGACCAGTCCAGAGGTATCTCTCCCTCTTCCTTCAGACTCCCAAATTCACAATCAGCCTCTATTTTCTCTACCCTCAATAAAACAAAATGCTTCATTTAAAAAAAAATTCCATCAAAAAGTTTTTATTTTTATGTTAGGGAAGTTTTTCCATTATCAGAAGAAAACCAGGGCCCAGCAAAATGGCTCAGTAGATAATGGCACCTGCCATTAAGCCTGGGGAACCTGAGTTTACTCTCCTAGGACCCATGTAATGAAGAAAGATATCACTTCCCACAGGCTGTCCTCTGATCTCTACCCAAAAGGATTGTGCACAACACACACACATGCACACACACACAATAAAAAAATAAAAATAACTTTTTGTAAAGGTAGTGGCTTAAGCCTCCATAATATTTTTAGAAAATTAGACTTTAATATTTGCAGACCTATAAAATTTATGTGATTCCATAATTTAAACTAAGCCTCCAGGCTGGCGAGATGGCTCAGCCATGAAGATTGAGATCTTGAGCTCAATCCCTGGGACCCACAGGGTGGAAGAAGAGAACCAATACTCTCAAGTTAGGCTCTTACTCTCACATGTACATATACACATGTGCACACAAACACACACACATACACACAACAAATAAGCAAATGCCCCCCCAAAATGATTGAATTAAACTGCACTTCTACTGGTTCTAGATACATGTATATATACACCTTATGAACACTAATATGACACAGTTCAAACACTCTGAAACATATAAAATATTTTGCAAAAGCACATACCCTTAAATCAAGTGTCTTTTATTCTTGAACTGAATTATTCTGTCACCTACAGATGTGACAAACCTTAACGGAACAGACTCAGGATGTACAGCTCTCACTTCTGGCCTTCAGCTTACTGTGCTTATAAAACATGTTAAGAAAACGCAAATGCTATCAAAATTTATTGTATGTGAACTTTTAAAAACCCATTTTTAAAAAGGCGGGGTTGCCAAAAGTACACACAGGTACTGCTAATGAGGGAAAATTAGAACACTTTATCTTTCCTTTCCTGAAGGCATCTTTAATTGGCCTCCACTAACATGGCCCAGTATATATTAGGCATTCTGGTTCCTGGGTTGTTTACAGTAACAGAAGAGTCTTCTCTCTGAAAAGACCTCATGAGAGATCCACCTTGTTTTTCTACCGTTCCCAGAAGGATGGCAGTCATATGGCATTAGCTAACCATGTATCGGTAGAATGTAAAATATTCATGGATATTTGCAGAGTTTGAAGTAAATAGAAATTACATGTGCATATTTAGTCAGGAAAAAATGTTTAGTAGGATTATTTGTTAAACTTAAAACTGTGAGACTGTGGTGCCAAAAGACTGAAACACACACTTCTATCCTGGAGGCTCTGACTGCAAGCAAATCACAACTCCTGGTCACTCTCCCCCAAGGTCTGCTTAGGAAAGCAAGTAAATAATATATGTACAGAATTAAAGTATACTGTGCACTATTATAAAAATAACAATATATGGGAGGTTTAAGAGTCAAATATCTTTCCTTAATAGAAAGATATTTACCCAAATCCCACACTATATAAGTTTAAATAAGTAAGTTTAAGTAAACAAAATGGAAAAAAAAAAAGGAAAAGGAGATAACAAAGCTGAGGCTCCCAAGCAGAGCTTGACCTCAAAGCAGCACCCACATCGTCCACATTTACTTTGTAACACACTGACTCCATCACAGCCATACCAGTGATCTTAACAGCCTGGCATATGGGATGAAAATGCTGCCACTGATTGCATTTTCTCACACAACTAAGAATGTTGGTTCCGACTATCACAGGATTCTACTTCCTTGTAGTACACTCCTCCCAGCTAATCAAGGAAGTCAGCCCAAAACTTCGATTGCATTGCCAGACATTTGTTTCCACCACTAGAGCAGGAATGTCTACTTCATTTTCACCTTTCATGGGGGAAATATATATATGGCTGTATCTGAAAGAGATCACATTTCGAAATCTCTACGAGACACTCACCTTGCCTTTTTGGTTCAAGGGTTCAATGGTTAGGCTGTCAGGGCCAATGTCCACAATATTGCCCATCTGAAATCCATCTGTTGGGTGAGGAGCCCAAACGGGCTTTCCATCTTCCATTTTGAAGGAGGTTATCCACTATCTCCTGTTCAAAGGAACAAATAAAGCAACATGAATAACTGTGGAGATGTCTTCAAATTGTTTCCCCTTTACCCATGAAAATAAATCTCAAGTCATAAAAACACCTGCTCCCTCTCCTCCACATCCTGCTACCTATTGCCTTCTGTCCACCTTAGATAACAAAGGCAGAAGCTGCTCCACCCTCCAGTAATTCCTGTAACCTCCCTGCTTCGGCTGTGAATATACTAGAGTACAGTTTGGGAATGAAAATGCTCACAGCTCATACCTTTCATCTGAAGGCAATTTAGAATTCTACCTCAAGGAATCTGAGTTGCTCATTCATCTTGTAGGAACAGACATCTATGGTGCACAGTTAACAGAGTGTAAAAAGTACTCATTTTGGACATGAAGGGTTGTGGGCGGGGGGACCTTCCTGTGGGTTCCCTGAGTCTGAGACAGCAGGCATGTATTCCACAGGCTCATTCCCACACAACTGCTCAGCGTATGTTTCCATTTTCTTATCTTGCTGCTTATTTGAAACTCACAGTGAAGTGAACAAATATAAATATGCAAGTTAATGAATTTGGACAGATGACTGCACCATCTAAGAAGCACCCTCCTCGGTTCACAGAGCATCTCTGTACCCCTCCGGTTCCCACGCCTCCCTGTCATCTCCGCTGTCCTCAGTCTTTGCCCGTTCTTGAACTTCATATAAATGAGATCATACCGTCTGCATTCTTTTGTGTCTGGCTTTCTTCATTTAAAAAGAATTTCTATATCCAGCCCAGTCAGCCATATTGCCGTGTGGGTCTACTGAACAATGAACTGTTTACCTGTTGTCTTGCATTTGAATGGCTTCCAGGTAGTGCCCACTGAAGACATCCCATTTTCAACTGTACCTATGAGGTTTTCACGCTTGGCATTCTGAAACGTTAACATTTATAATTCTGTCTACTGAGCAACCAAGAGGGCATAAGCTATCCAAAATTCTTTTTTAAAGGAGCTTCTGTGCTATAAGACTAATGTGTGATTCAATCTGCCAGCAAGTTGAACCTAGATATTTTACTTTCAGTATCGCAATGGGAACCTAATTCTTTCACTATTCACCTGTACTTAAAGAGCAGGCAATTTATGTAACATACTGGTTGTTTTGCATGCCTGGGAACTCCATTGAGGATCCCATGTGGACTCTGAGATGCAGTCCCTCACAAGAGACACACAGTTCAGTTGAAAGCTGCTCCTGCTCACATGCTGGCATCTTGCAGTGTTTGGTGGCTAATCTTTCCTATGCAGTGGATGCAGAATGAGCCACCTTCTCTATGCAGCTCTTACATCTACATGTAATTCTAAGTTAGCAAACGAAACAGTAAATCGGTAACTCTGCTTTAGGCTCCCACTGCCATATACGCATGCTTGCTTTCCCTAGATAATGGCAGCCACTCTCACGGCTTCACATACCATCTGTGTGTGAGGGATACTCAAACTTCTCTCACCATCCCAGATCCCCATGACATTCCCAGATGTTTACCTGTCTGCTGGAACCTAACACAACGAACAGATACATTGTCATCATTATTCTGTTCTGCACCCCGCCTTGTTCTGCCCTGCATTAGTAAAGACAGCATCACTCAGTTCAAATCCCACCTGGAGTCGTCCTCAACTCTTCCAGTTCCTTACCAGCTCTCCCTGCAGAGACACCCACCCCCTCTTCTGCATCTCCTCTGCTATCTCAGTCCAAGGCTTCCGCAGTGTCTTACATACCTGCTTCTACTCTTGCAGATCTTCAGATAAGCACTAATCCCACTAAAACATACATGCCATCATGCCACTGTTATCCATCGGGGCACCAGACCCCTTATTTACTGCTTGCTCCTAAGGCCTAGCACAATATACACAACTGACAGTCCCTGGTGCATGAATGAACTGCTCACACCATCCTGAAGAGTAAACAGAGACGACAGACTAGAACGAGTTGGATTCTCTTAAAACCGAGGCTTGAAACTCTGCCCCACCACTGGCTACTCTGAGCAGGTTGACTCCCAGATCGTATCTTTGCCTTTATCTCAGTGGTGGGATAGTCTCATTTACCTTACAGAATTGCGGTGGAGATTAAGTGACATAAAACTGAGATCACCACTCTAATAGACCCTAGTCACACCTCTCCCGCCTCCCCAGCCCCCGCATCCTTTCATTGAAACCACTAGTAATTTGAAGGCAATCTTCTATACACAAAGAGAAATGGACAGTACTGATCATTTAGGGAATAATTATCCTTTTAAAAATTCTGAAAATGTCAAAATCACACAACAAAGCACAACCCCCCCCATCCAAAAAAAGAATGGTAAATCAAACTATCCGATTGCTTTCTCAATTTAAACCATGCGGTGCAACTATTCAATGAAGTGGGCAAAGTTCAAGGCACACATCTAACCTTGCTTCTTCAGCACAGCCCTAAATCTACAACGAAGTAATTCTCAGAAAATCTGTCAGGGCTGTTGAGACATCTCAGTAAGTAAAGGTGCTTGCTACCAAAGGTGACAATCACAGTTCATCTCTCAGAACCCATATTGTGGAAGAAGGTGAGACTCGAGTTCTGAAAATTGTCCTCTGACCTCCACATGCAGGCTGTGGCACATGTATGTGCATACACAGACAGACTACATACACAGTAAATGAATAAATAAAGAGGTATAAGAGAAAATCTTTCAGGAAACCTTTCCCATCAACCCTCATTCTTACTAAGCATGTCCATATATGTAGAGTACCTCATGGCGTTGTATGCGAGGCAAGGTGGTTCACAGCTACCATCCCAGCACTCAGGGGCAGAGGTGGGACAATTGCCACAAGCTCACATCCAGTCTGAGCTACATAATGAGACCTTTCTCAATAAAATAAAATAAATAAACAAACAAACAAAAGACTCTACAAAGTGAGCCATTAAAGGGCAGCCTCAGTTCCCAGGGCTACCACACTAGATGCCTTGAACTCCATGGAAGGCTGGCTGCAGAAATACTGAGCAGAAAAGAAGTCACTGAGCTTTGCTGGGATTCACTGCGGAAGTTGAAAGTTGTCAGCATCCCCAAAGTCACTGCTGGAAAACTCCACTAGTAACTGAAAACTACGTAATTATGAAGACCATGCTGGAATCAAGCCCAGGGCCTCACACTGCCTAGGCAAATCCTCCATCCAGCTGGGTCTCCAGTCTGAGCTGTATCTGTTAAGTAAGCCAGGAACACTAGAAGCAATGCAGAGAAGCATGAAGGAGCTACAGGAGGCACTCCTGGCCTTTCATTGTTGAAACACAAATAAGGCATCACCTGGAGACTCCCTAGGAAACAACTACTGTACGTTAGGAATGAGAAACAAGAACACATCCACATTCGTCTTCCTCTGGACTAATGATGACTCCAACAGTGTCCTTGTGCCATGTGCAAAGTGGGCAGATTCATTCTACAAAATGTGAGCCACTACCTGCATGCACCAGTACCTTCAAAATGATCCCTAAGAGTCGAGCTGTGAGGTATAACAACATCCTGTGTTTTCTAAGCTAGTCATTACACGTTAAGCAGCAGCTACAAGTATTTTGAGGTTGGACTGAAAGAACCAAATAACTAAAAAGAAAGAAAGACAAATTAAGCAGTAGAAATAGAAACCCCTAGGCCTGCTTACACTTTCAATTTTTCTGTTTCTTTAAGCACCTACTATGTGTCACAGACAGCTAGGTGCTCAGACTAGAACAGTGAACAAGAAGAACAATGTCTGGCCTCAGGGAATCGCTAGCGGGCAAAC
The DNA here is from genome assembly GCA_004026605.1 of Ondatra zibethicus. Taxonomy (NCBI): domain Eukaryota; kingdom Metazoa; phylum Chordata; class Mammalia; order Rodentia; family Cricetidae; genus Ondatra; species Ondatra zibethicus. Next base: position 60,987 of record PVIU01008954.1, on the reverse strand, counting down.
CGACTAGGGGGAAGAAAGATAATCAAGAGGGTGCACCAGTGTGGTAGCCGACCTTGGTGGGGTCAGTGGGAAGAGAAGACAGATGTATCAAATTTGCAATTTGAAGAGATTGCTCTTTATCTGGTAGCCCCTGGCACACACCTTTGGTACAAAGCTGCCCACTGGCTGCTTCTCACCTGTATCAGTGTACCCCAGGGCTATTAGCTTCCCTGTGCCCAGATACCATGAGAAAACTGGGCACTGGCTAACAGCTGGCCACAGCTGGTGTGGGTTGCATGCATCCAATGCTGTCTTCCACCAGGCATTTCTGTCCCACAAGCTATTATTTGTACACCAAAATTCCTTAATACATTTAAGCAAGATTCCCTTTCTTACTAAACTGCCTCTGAAAACACCTTTCTAAAAGTACTTTCAGGTTATTCTTCTTCAGTTAGTTATGGAAAATATGGGGTTTCTTATTATTATAATATGGTATTATAAATTACTTAAACATAATATTGACATTTATTACAAACACATTGGTTTGCTAAAAATAAAAATCATAGATAGAAAACACTATTAAATCCACATAAGAACAAAAAATAGGAAAACATCTCAAGATTAACAAGCTACAAAAATGACATCAATTGAATAAAGAATTTGAATTTTTACTCATTTATTCATATTTTTTACAAACATGTATCAAACACATACTATGTATGAGCCACTACTTTAGGTTATGATGGAAATACAGAGGTCAACTGTTTTTCAGTGTGAGACAGAAAAAGAGAGAAAGATCTAGACAACAGTCTTCGTGCAGGTTTGCTGGCAGTGGTATATATTGGTCCTGGTGACTGACCACTGAGACTCTGCAGGGCATCACTCAATGTCTAAAGTCTGTGACCACTTCATGCACAGAGCTGCTGACCAAGGCTCCCTGACACTAATTTAAAAATCACTACAAATACTATACAACCTGAATTATTAACATCGGTTATTGGATTTTTTTCTTACAGATTTTCAAAGAAAAGATCACAAGCCATATTTTAAATATAAACTCCTGCACGAATTGCTACCACAAAACAGGCTTGAAGTTGGACAGCAACCAAGTTCTCTCATAACTCATAAGATTAAGATGCTTTTCAACTCTACTAACTTGGGTGTGAGTATGGGTTTGCATGCACACAGCAGATAAAAACAGGAAATAAAATAACTTTTCCCTCACAACTGGCATCTAGCTAATTAGAGAAAACCAAATCATATGCATCACGAACCCTTCACCACATCCTAAACATTACATTAAGATACTTTGAACACTCTTTTGACTCTCTCATGCACTTTGCCTCTCCCTCAACTCCTCCTAGACCCTCCCTACTTCCTTAACCTCCTAACTTCATGCTCTTTTCACCCTCTATCACAGTTAAAAAAAAAAAAACAGTATGAAAAAATGCCAAAACAAAAGAAAAAGTTCTCACACACACCCCAGACAGAGGAGAGAGAGGAAGAGAATGTGTTTTGTGTTGGCCAGCTACTCCTGGACATGGGGCCTCTCTTAGAGTAGGGCTGATGTACCCAGTACACTCCACTGGAAAAACATTGCTTTTCCCTTTCCTAGCAAGTATCAATTGCAAATAGTTTCTTGGTTAGAGGAAGGATTCTGTATCCACTTCAACCTTTTAGTGTTGAATTTTTGTCTGTCTTAAATCTGTACAGGTTTTGTGGGTGCTGGCCCAGGCGCTGTATAAGTTTATATGAGCATTAGTCCTGCTGTATCTGGAAAACACTATTTCCTTGAAGTCATTCACTACCGCTCTTACAAGGCTTCCGCCTCCTCATCTGAATTGACCCCTGAGCCCCAAGGGGACAGATTTGCTGAAGACATCCCATTTATAGCTGAGTGCTCCAGACTCTCTCCACCTCTCTACATTGTCCAGTTGTGGGTCTCTGGTAATTCCCATTTACTTCTGATGAAGGTTGAGCACTTATCTATGAGTATAGCAAACTGTCATTAGGAGTCGTCTTACTGCTATGTTCCTTTAGCAGAATAATAATATTAGGTTCTCCCCTAGGCCTATGACCTACCTAGTCTCAAGGTCCTTGGTCACTTTAGTAGTGTCAGATATAAATTTAATCTCATAGATTGTGCCTTAGATCTGATCTAAAAGTGATTGGTTACCACACGGAACCTCATACAAGAGAAAGTGGGAAGTATACTTGAACACATTGGCACAGGAGACCACTTCCTAAATATAACCCCAAACACTGAGAGAAACAATTAATAAATGGAACTTCCTGAAACTGAGAGCCTCTATAAAGCAAAGGACATGGTCAACAAGACAAAACGGCAGTCTACAGAACAGGAAAAGATCTTCACCAACCCCACATCAGACAGAGGACTGATCTCCAAAATATATAAAGAACTCAAGAAATTATTCATCAAAAGAACAAATAATCCAATAAAACAATGGGGTACAGACCTAAACAGAGAACTCTCAACAGATGAATCTAAAATGGCTGAAAGACACTTAAGGAAATGTTCAACATTCTTAGCCATCAGAGAAATGCAAATCAAAACAACTCTGAGATTCCATCTTACACCTATAACAATGGCCAAGATCAAAAACACTGATGACAATTTATGTTGGAGAGAATGTGGGGTAAAGGGAACACTCCTATATTGCTAATGGGAGTCCAAACTGCTAGAGCCACTTTGGAAATCAGTATGGCTATTTCTCAGAAAATTAGGAAACAACCTACCTCAAGACCCAGCAATGCCACTTTTGGGTATATACCCAAAAGACGCTCAATTGTACCATAAAGACATGTGCTCGACTATGTTCATAGCAGCATTGTTTGTCATAGCCAGAACCTGGAAACAACCTAAATGCTGGAGTGCTACACAGTATTGGGGGAGGGGGGGATAATGACATCTTGAAATTTACAGGCAAATGGATAGATCTAAAAAACAGCATATTGAGTGAGGTAAGCCAGACCCAGAAAGACAAATGTAATATGTATTCATTCATAGGTGGCTTTTAAACATACAGCAAAGAAAACCAGCCCACAAATCACAATTCCAGAGAACCTAGACAACAATGAGGACCCTAAGAGAGACATACATAGAGCTAATCTACATGGGAAGTAGAAAAAGACAAGATCTCCTGAGAAAATTGAAAGTGTGGGGATCATGGGGAAGGGCAGAAAAGGAGTGGGGAGGAAGGGAGGGGAGCAGAGAAAAATATATAGCTCAATAAAAACAATTTTTTAAAAAGTAGTTGGGAACTCCCATAGCACTTGTGCCACTATTGCACCAGTAAATGTTGAAGGCAGGTCACTGTTGTCGGTCACAAGATTTGTAGCTGGGTAATATTGATGATTACCTTTCCCTCTGGTAGCATGACAAGTACCTTGCAGAGATAAGAATGCTAGTCAGTATGAGTGAGCTGAATGTTTTATCTCACTTAACTATTAGATCTCTGCCTGGTAGTTATTATCCATTTTTGTAAGAAATTGGGGTTTGGAGGTTTAGATATTTGTCCAAACAGATAACTAAGAAAGATATGCAGAAGGACCACTGAATACTGAGTGTCTGTCCTTAGTATGCTTTCTGTTTCTGTGATCAAATCCTCTTATCAAACACATCTTGGAGAGGACAGGGTTTATTGGACTTACAGTGCCAGATCACAATCCATCACTGAGAGACGTCAAGGCAGGCATTCAAGGAGAAACAGAGCAGAACCATAAAGAATGCTGCTTGTTGACTGGGTAGTTCTCAGCCAGCATTCTTATATAACCTACCACAGTGGTCAAAGCCTTTCCTACATCACTTGGCAATTAAGAAAATGCCTCACAGGCTTGCCCATGGGCCAATCTGATTGAGTCAATTCTTCAGTTGAGGCTCCCTCTTCCCAGATTACTCTAGATTTGTCAAATTGACATTTAACAATGACCCAAATCCGACTCCTAGTCATTGTACTACATGGCTTCATTTAAGGGAGCTTCCTGTCTGCATCAGTGGTTAATGTCACTATCTTGAAAAAGATTTAGTTATGTAATATAACATTGTTCCCTAGTTTAAGTCATAACAATAAAAAAGTACACAATAAGTACGGTGCCAAGAAACAATAAGCTGCCTGAGAAAGCCCACAACAGCTCCTCATGTCAAGTTCCAATTATAAGGAGTTTCTCCTCATTCCCACCTACCCTACCTGGAAGATTAATACTTGTTAAAGCCTGTCTTTTTATTGATTTACAGCACACTGAAGTCAACGAGAACACAGACAGACCTTCTCTTCCTGAGCAGAACCTGGTCCCAAGTTATCAGAGAAGGTCACGCCCAGAAGTGTGCTTGCTGCCAGAGGCACCAACACAACCAGACACAAGCCTCTGTTGCCAACACAGTGACTGACCTAAGTGAGCAAGAGGGGATGTGTGGAGCTCATCCTCCAGAGGCCTTGTTTAGGAACAATGGACAACTAAGGCAGCCCACCTGTCTGGAAACCCCACACCTTCCTTTAAAATTTGCTACGAAACATTCTCTCTCGGGGCAAAGGGTAAGATGCTTGCTGGAAGACAAGAGCCTGCATATTCCAACAGCCAGGTTGTTGTCAATAAAGCTCTTTCTTCCGCGGTCACTCTGCCTCTGGGTTCACTGACTCCATCAGGGGGCGGTGCTTACACTTGTTCTTACATCACATTCAACACAAAAGACTCCTGTGGCCTAAAAAGGTGCTGAGACTCACACCACCAGACAGCAAGGCTATCAGTTCTGCAGCAGCGGACATCTGCTGGATACCCACGAGTTCCGTCCACTTCTGACCCTGCCTGCCTAGAGTTACAAGGCACAGCATGAACACTTGAGATGCCATTTGCCCTAGATTGTATAGACGATGCTTCTAACATTCTGGCTATAAACTGGAGTTCCCAGAACACCCTCCAGTTCTTAATTTACTCATCAGCTCACATAACACAAGGGAGTACTGAATTACACAAGAGGGCTTTATAAAATATGTTACAGAGGGTCAATAAAATAACTCAGAGGGCAAAGTGACCACTGCTCAAAAATGAACTCAGTTTGGATTCCCAGTACCATGGGAAAGCTTGGAGTGGAGGTTCACAAGTGTAACCCCAGCTCTGGGGATGGGAGATGAGGAATGTAGGGAGATTTCTGGAACTCGCTGGCCGGTCAGTCTTGTCAAACTTGAGAGTCCCAGGCTCAGTGACAGATTTTATCACTGACTAATTAATTAATTAAAAAATAAAGGTGAAGCATGATGATATGGACTCACGAGCACACCTGAATACACACATATCCCACCATCAGGCCGAGAGTATGGATACAGATAAAATGATGTATCAGGTGAGGTATGAGAGTCTCCTTTGTCCTTTGGGCGTTTTTGGAGGCTTGCCATCAGCATGACTGCAGTAAGACATTCAGTAAAAACATGATTAGACTGAAGGGTGTGACCCAAAGTTAAGGGACTAGCTGGAGAATGTCAGCAGAGCTAGCTGGCTGTTACATTCACCTGACCTCTTGTGCAGTGTTCTGCCTTGCATGATACAGGGCAGGATGCCCTGGATGAGGGTATTACCCCTAGGAGAAGAGAAATCTAGCTCCTATTGTGTACACAAAAACCAAAGTACATACAACATATACGCATGTGTAACATGAATGTGTATCATGGATGTCCTATGTCATAATATCACAAATATGTTCAGATACTGTACAAAACAAGACACTTAAACTAGCTTTTCAAATTTCTTTTCAGAGGCCATTTGAATTATTTTTAACTCCACTATGTAGCATCTATTGAAACAATATTAAGCAAGGTCTAAAACTTTAAATTTTCTGCTTTAAAAAAATATTCCTCAAGCTTTCATAACACTATGTACTCATTAACATAGATGTATGCCCATATATTCAAACTTCTGTTCTATTACTATAGCCAAGTCATCCTTCTAAGACCCCACCTCTTCATCCACTCTACTTAACCTACCACCTTCCAGTCACAAAGGAAAACCTCAGTCAATACCAGTCAATCTCATGCTTTCCCTTCTCCTTTTCCTTTCTTTCTCCTCCTTTCCTCTTGTCCAACATCACATGGTCAATCTTTCCCTCTTACTATTGGTCTGTTCCATAATCTTCTATACCACTATCCCTATTTTCTCACTCATCATCTTCTCTTAAACCCATTCCTGTCCAATGTACACTTCAACCTCTCAAGATGACCAATGACCATCGCTTAATCACATGATCAAGTTTTGATCTTGAATATGAGGCTCATGAATATGTGGCATTACCTGACAAGCGAATAATACTCTCCTTGAAGCAGGTTATCATTTACTTGACTCTTCAGGTTTTATTCCTAGTCTACTTCAACTCCTTTTTTTGGTTTCCTTGGCCAAAATCTTCCTTCATTCCCTACCTGTTCCTCTCTTCCTGGTCTTCCTGATCTGCTCAAGCAAGAACTCATTAAGACTGAATTCTTGGGACTTTTCTTCCATCCACTCTCATTTTTCACTTTAAAAATCTCATCTAGTCTTAAAACGTTGAACCTTCTGTCAAATAACGGCACTAATAGTATTAAATATATTTAATAATGGTACTAGGGATATGGCTTACAGTTAAGAACAATTGCTGCTCTTGAAAAAGACACAGATTCTATTTTTAGGAGCCAAACTCCAGTTCCAGGGAATCCAATGCCCCCTTCTAGCCTCTGAGTGATAACACTCACATTTGGTGCACACATAAAGTTACACACACACACACACACACACACACACACACACTAAACATCTTTTTAACACATTACTAATGCCCAAGTTTCTAGCCAGAAAGAATCCTCTCAGGTGAACTAGAATTCATAGACTGCTCAAAATCACTACTAGACAACAGCCATCTCTAACTCACCCTACCCTACACCTTGACTTCTATCTTTAAATCTGTTTTCCTCTCAGTCCTCCTCTTCTAATAAAGTGATAGCTTCAGCTCATAGCTGAATGCTGTGGGAACTCCTTCAGCCAATAGCCTTTAAGATACCAGCCCACTTGAGCTTTGTTCTCTAGATACTTCCTGCTGATTGGGGCATTGTTAATCAGGTCTTTTATGGGGTATCCTGTGTGGTAGGTCCATCTCGGCCAGCAGTCTTGAAGCTGTCATGGATGTTGGACCATCTAGGCCATTGCTTCAGAGGGTCTTGTTTGATCAAATTCTATTAGCCAGTAAGGAATCTGCAGCTTTCTATCCTCTGTGGAAACAAAGGTAGAACCTCTTTTCCAAAACAACATATCCTTAGACCCAAATTTTGAAGACAAGACACCTTTAAAATATATATGTTGTTTTAGCTTAGCAGCCCTCAGAATCAAATGTCTCTCTGGAGTCAAAAAATTCAAAGAAAATACAATAATATATATAATCCAGACTCTGTGTATTTTCCACCTTTACGTGGCTTACTTTTTTTTTTACTCTATTATTTTTTAATATTTAATTATCTTTACTCCTTTAATCTATGACTTTCTGTACTCTTTCTTCTCCCTCATAAGCCCATGTATATTTATTCAACACTGTGACCTATTCAGATGTCTTCTTTTTGTCTGAATCTGTCTTTATTGCATATCTGTAATCATTTTCTGACCAGGAGAGCCTTTTTTTATTAAATGCTAAGTGGGCATAGCTAAGACCAACTCTGTGGTCCTGCTGTTCACTCTGCCCTGTCCAACATGGCGGAGGAATGTTCACCCAACTCTGTGAGCCATGCTTACTGAAACAGCTCCAGGGATGCAGCAGGTCTATGTTGCCATTAAACAAGTTGTATCACTCTGCTCACAGACCCCATTTAAGTGCTCCATAGCCAGACCTCTCAAAAGAGCCAGAGCTGTTCACACCAGTACAAAATAGGAAGCTGGTTTTTTTTTTTTTTTTTTGCCGCACCTCTGCTTGCAGTCAGCAAATAGAGCCTTTCTGAAAATAATGCGGCTACCAAGAAGCTGCACTTGGCTCCTGTCTCTGTGGGTCTAGAAGAGCTCTTTTTAAGCTTTCTTGGGCTTTTATGATGATGTGCATGGCCGAACATTCGGGCGTCATTTTGTAGATGGAGACTGCTTGTTCGTTTCACCCAGCTGCACACGTCAAAAACTCTGAAGCCATCTTGACTTCCACCTGCATCATCTACATCTAGTCTTTGAGCAAACCCTGTTGCCTCTGTCTTCCGATTTGATCCAGAACCTGACTTAATCTCAGTATAACCAATTCTTACCAGGCCCTAGTCCGTAACTTCTCTCCAAGATAATAAGAATGGCTCTGCCTGATTTCCCTGCTTCCTCCCTTAGCTATTCACAGCCAGCCCTGAGAACATTGGTCAGCTTTGACTCCTTCATCACCGAAGTCACATCGCATTTTGCTTTTACCCCTTCCACAATGCTACTCACATAAAAGCCTAACTCTGCCGTGGTCCATACACCTTTCACACATGATGCCTTTCGTTCATAACCCCTCTGTTCACCACTTCTCCTCCTCCTGAGCTTCACCCATGATGGCTCCTTGCTGCTCCCTGAACATACAGCAGTGCATCCTCTCCAGAGCTCTTCCATGGAAAGTTATCCTATGCCTGATGACACCAACACAGTTTGCTCCTTATTTTCTGTAGATCTTTCCAAAGGATTATAACGTACCAGCAGAGACCCACAGACTAGGCTGACAGTAACAAGCTTCCTCAGAACAATAAAGACTTGCATTTGCAGTAAAAGCCATTTGCTGCCAAGTCCGACAACCTGAGTTCAATCCCTGAGACCCACACTGTAGGAGGGAGTGAACACCCCCTGAAAGCTGTCCCCTGACCTCCACATGTGCACCATGCATGGCACATATGCACCTCCCTATCCCCCCAAACACAAATAATAAATAAATTTAATTAAATATTTACAAAAGAAAGAAACCTGCGATGATAAGATCAAAACAGTTACTCAAGGAAGAATGGAAAAATCCTGTCCTGTTTACAGCAGGCTAGTCGAAGACTCTGGAAGGTGAAGCTGAGCTAGGCTAGCAGTTCTCTGCTGTGCATATCTCAAATGGGAAAAGGAAAATAAAGCTTCATCTCCTGGCAATTTGGCTTTCACTGGGCCTTTCTTACACCTCAAAGACATACAGATGTGAAGTCTCTACTTTGTTTCTACTGAGGACACTTGAATTTAATTCTATAGTGTGTGTTCACAAAAATTGCTTTTGTATTTTTTTTTATTGTATCATTTTGTCTGTCTCTAAAACAGCATGGGGCAAAACTCAGCCCAACCTCAGAATTTCCAAACATAATGGGGCTGCAAAATCTGTGGCTACTTACTTCACATTTACATATTTTAGATTATTGTAAGCTAAGTTACTATTCTTGGCATGCTCAACTTAAAATGTCTGTGTATCTAAATGTACACATTTATAGGATAAATTTTAACTCAGTGATGCTATGTTAGAAGCTATTGCCTTTCTTCAAATGGTCTCAGCCTCACCCAAAGCGCATGCACACACACCACTACTGCCTCTTTAAACAATATTTATCGTGGCCATATCTAAGATGCAGACATTTAGGATTTGACTGTAAAGGTTTGGGACAAAAGAATCCAAAAGTGGCCATTTTAGAACCAAGTCCTTGCTTCCCGATCAGCCTACTTAGAGGTTTAGAAAATATATCACATGGGCAAGTGGTACTAATACATTTCATTCTGTCATAAACATAATTTAGATCCAGGTCTCCTTTACACTGCATTTAGGCAATAGTTAATCTTCGTCTTTTCTGTGTGATAGCTAATTTTAACTGTCAACTTGACACAGCCCAGAATTACCTAGGAAACACAGTTATAGTGAGGAATTATGAAGACATTTTAGCCTTTGGGCATGTCCCTGGAAGGTTGTCTTGGTGGTTAATTGGGGTAGAAAGACCCACCAGGAATGTGGGTGGCAACACGGGCTGTGCTCTGAACTGAAGAAGAGAGCAAACCCAGCTGAGAAGAAAGCAACCATGTGTTTAACATTCCCTCTGCCTTGACTGTGGGTGTAATTCTTCAAGTTCCTGCCTTGACTTCCCCGAAATTCATAGCCAAATAAACCTTTTCTTCCCTAAGTTGCTTTTATTTAAGTGAAGGAAAGGACACAAACATAAAATAAGGGCAGGGGCACCAGGTTTCCATCCTGCCTTTGCTTGAAGAACAAGTAGAAATACCATGAGAGATAATGGTATGTTTTACCTGTGTTTCAAATACAAACCCTTTATAGGAATTATAGCCACAAAATATATTGAATTTAGAAAAGGTTAAAAGAGAAAATAAAATACTTTTTAGGTAGCAAATTTTATCTGATAAATTACTTTTATCCAAAGGTAAGGGATTGCTCCAAAATGGAGACAGAAAGAAGTGAAGATAAAGCCAGAAGGCTTAGGCATTATCACAAGTCTAATCATAATAAAGTTTAGGAAAGACAGAACGTTTAAAAAGATGCTGCATAGGTACGTGAGTGTGGGGGAGGTGAGCGCGCGCGCGCGCGCATGTGTGTGTGTGTGTGTGTGTGTGTGTGTGTGTGTGTGTATGTGTATACCTGTGTGGTGCACATATGTGTATGATTAAGTGTATTGTAACTGAATGTTATTTTACAAATCTTATAGTCAGATACTGCTAGATACTTATTTAATAAGTCAGCATGGTCCAAACATTAGGGGGATGCTACAGAAGTAAGAAGCAGGACTCCAGAAACTTCAAGTAATCTTTTAAATCTATCCTGTAGAGTTTTCAACAATAGAAACAAAATATAGACCAAAAGACCAAGGGAAACGTGATTATAATAAACAAACAAATAAATAAATGCCAGCTGACAGCCTTAGCCTTGAGGGATAATACTTTGACTTGCACCTGAAAGAAGTCAGGGAGCCAAGACAGAATTCTAAAGCATGCCAGCCACAGCTGTAGGGGATCAGGCCACAAGGTAAGAACTGCTCTCAAATGGAGTTCTGTAAAAACAGGGCTTTACCCCTTCTCTGAGGAGGGAATCCACCTAAATGAGGGTTACCCACCCACAACTCTGAAGTTGGCTGTGCTGAGTGGGCCCACAGTTAAACACAAGCCTCTTCCACAGGAGCAGGCCACCCACAGAGGTACAGACTGAGAATGGCTGGTACACAGGAGAGCCTAGATACTGTTGAACAAAGCAGGTTCATAAAAGAATATTAAAGGAGTTCATGGCTCTGCAAAAGACAGACATTAACTGTTTAGTTCTGTTAACTTATGTCTTAGTAAAGGAGAAAAAGGACTGTGACATCCACAATTCAAAAGGCTTTCAGGCCTATTTGTTCTCTCTCGATGATGACCCCACAGGTAGAACTCAGCCACCATCGTCCCATGACCTAGCATAAAGACAGGCACATTCAGAGAAAAGGGCAGACAATAAGACTCCACTCGGTGGTGTTTGCTGACACTTTTCCACAATATGTAGAAGCCGGTCCCACCCAGATAGAAAGAACCCAGAGGGTTATTCACTAGATTAAAAGCTCTGCCTTCCAAACCTCCACAGCCTCAAGAACATCTTAGAGACAATGCTGTTCACAAATGCAAAATTTAAAAGACTTCAAAGCAGCTGGAGAGATGGTTCAGCAGTTAAAAGCATGTACTGCTCCTGCAGAGGACCTGAGTTCAGTTCCCAGCACTCACATCAGTGGGTTGAAAAATCAACTAGCTGTAACGCCAGCTCCAGGGAGTCTGATGTCCTCCTCTGGCCTCCCTGGGCACCTGCACACACGCAGCGTAGGCAAACACATTTTTTAAAAAATATTTAAATTAGCCAGGTGGTGGTACACATCTTTATATGGCCATCAGTATGCCGTTTAACAGCCCAAGGGACCTGACTCTTAAACTTCGAAGTTAAAATGATGAGGGTAGCTGTATACAATACCTGAGGGCACTGAACACGCTAACAGCAATGCCGGGGGGACACACCTAAAGGTCAGAAAGAAATGATGTTTGGAGGCCAACCCAGCCAGATAGCAACTCCAAAACAAGCTCCTTGTACGACAGCCATTCCAGCCACTCCCTGTTAGGTGGCCCAGTCTACCTTTCCAGCCACCAGACAGTTCAGGAGGACCATTCTGAGGTCCTCAGACAAAGGCTGCGCTCCTCAGCAAACTGCCGTGACTGCAGAGGATCGTCACCATCTCTCAGCTCCACCAAAGAAGAACTGCGCCAAGAGTGTATGTGGGGGAGGACAGTGGCTTACACAAAACTTTGAAAAATTAACAAAGAGGATACCTGGAAATCTACACCAAGACTGACCGTGAGCAACTGGGAAAAGTGCAAAGAATCATCCACAACTCATCACAATCCTAAGCCACACAGCTGTGGGAGGAGACGCCCATGTGGCACGTGACTTTGCATGCAGGACTACAGGTAACAGATCCTGTTGTTATGTAGCACCATTCTGTCCAACAGCAAGAGAGAAAGCCTCGTGAAACAAGGAAGCAAACAAACTTCATCCATCTGGGAAAGCTGAAACTTAACAAGATCCACAAAGGCCTCTTCCTGAGGCTGTGGAAGCGGTAGAGAGCTGCTTTGGGAGGAGACTCTCAGACCCATCCCGCTGCAGGTAAGTTATGCAAAGAAGCCCCAGTTGCAGCTTTTGTGATCCGTCATCCATGCTTACACGAGCTTTCCAGGGATGCAGCTGTATATGAGTCGTCTATGCTCCTGTAAGCAAGCCCTAACATACACTCCTGAAACTAACACACGCAAAAACTCATTGTTTCACTAGGTTGGATTTTGGTAAAACAGCTATTTTTGTCTGTCGTGAGTTCCCCATCTGGGATGAGTAGGTGTGTGTGTGTGTGTGTCCTGTCTCCCTGGAAAGGTCTCACATAACACTCACAGTAAGCGAATGAGTCAAAAAGCACCAATCCTTTGCAGAGGGCCCCCCCCCCCCCACTTAGCTGCTAAACCTTCTGCCCTTCTGGTCTTCTCCTTCAGAAGTGTATGTTGTTTTCCTAAACTGGCTCATGTTTCTGTTGCAATTGTGTCTCTGCTCAGTTCTCTATTCCAGGGCATGGATCCTGGAGCCCCTCGGAAGCCTGCTGTCAGCTAGTGGATTAGAAAATCCCTTAAGGGGGTATGGAGAGATGAATAAGTGCTTACTGCTCTTGCAGTAACTCACAACCACCTGTAACTACAGTTTCAGGAGGATCTGATGCCTCTGGCCTCAGAGGACACCTGCACTCACATGGACATACCCACACCCAGACACACCACACACACACAAACACATACATACACATAGAAACACACACACACACACACACACACACTTTAAAAATAAACTAAAATTCAAATACCCTTCAAGTCAAACTCACTCATTGCTTGTTAGTCAACGTAACATTTCCCATTAACGTGTTGAATTAAAAAAACTTAAGGAAATAAATATAATAAGAGATTCTAAAAACACATAAAAATACAAACTTGAGTCTAACACTAGGTAAGTTGTTAGGCTTTGCTTTGTTTTCCAATAGATTTAAACACACCTCCACCCCTATGCCAAGAAAGCCAAGCACTACCATAGGAATTTCCATGAGCGGAATAACCTGCCTGGATGTCTGACTTCCTTAGAACAAACCTCGACACAAACATGACGTGTATATCATTCTGATCCTCCATAACAGTGAGTTCTCAGAAAACCATGATGGTTTCATCAAATTACAAAGTTATTGAGATAGTAATTTCTTAAAATGAGAAATTATCCGAGTAAAATACAAAAACTGATTATATGGTCAACTCCTGACTTCCTAGCTCAAAGCACACAGCAACAGGTAAATGGAAAGCTGCATGAAGGCTTAAGGGGCCAAGTTCCCCAAACCCACTCAAAAGCAAGGGGCCTACTTGCCGTTTCCTTCAGCACATTCCCAGTGAAAACTTCCCCGGCTGTGCTGTGGGCACTTTGTCTTCACTTCTAACTGCCAATCCGACTGTGCCAGACTTCCTTTAGAGCGGTTCCCTCTCACACATGCCAAAGTCCAACTGGAGTCCTTATGTTAGCAACTTTACTGAAAGCTCCTAGTTATAGAGGTGAGCTAAATCAAACACTGAATCAGACCAGTTCAATCGCTTAGTTACAGTTTCACGTCTCCGCCATTTTAGACGTATTTACACAATGATAACTCAACAATTTAAATTCAACTCAGCTACAGTTTGGCCTCAGTTCACAGGACTTACCATCCTGGAATAGACTGTTAGAACTGCTAAGAGTAACTCTTTCTGAAAGAAGGCATTTTCATTCGGTGCTGGAGCCTGTGTTTCTGCAGCTTAGTTAATTCACATTAAAGCAGCATCCCCAACTCCCTTACAAGAACCTTTCATGCTGATAGTACTCTTTAAAGCTACAATATCACACTAGTTTTGTATTAAGTCAGTAAAGGAACATACTTTATTTTTTAACAATTCAAAGGTAACAATCTTTAAAGCTTGTCTAACCAGACACAGTGCTGCGCCCTCCTTCCCTGATGCATTCTGGAGCTGCTGGGACCTGCCTTTCCTGCTTTCTACTAAGCACATAGTTAAGACCCTCTGTCTCTGCCCTGAGACTAAGAAGCTGGAAGGACCTTGAAGGGTCCAGTCTTGATCTTGGGTGTTCCTAGGTCCCATGATAACACAGCTCAGTAGTCACTGCTGGACTTCACTGTGGCACACACTGTTTTTGTTTTAATTTCCCTTGGAGTTTTCAGACCAATGCATCATGTAGCCCAGGCTAGCCTCAATTTGCTGGGATTATAGATTACATCATCATGCCTGACTCACTGTTCTACACACTCTGGGGGCTCAGTCAGTATGGAAGCATACCTGTGCCATTGAGAAATGTCTTCATATTATTTCTTTCTTTTATCTTATATTTTCTGTTCTCTCTGAAAGTCTGATAACTCAGTATCTGTGTTTCATATGTATGACTTATTTTTTCTTATTTTCTTACTCTTATTTTTTCTCTTTTCTATTATCCAGTTTATCTTTTTACACAAAGACATCAAAAATGAAAAGGCACAATAACAGAAAAGGACACAAAACTATCAAAACCATGGCTGTCTATAATTCCGAACATGTTAACATCCAACAAGTGATTTAAATCCCACTCTTGTTTAATTTTATTATTTTTGCTTTTTTTGATAATCCATAAGTACTAAGCTATAAATAAAAGACTATGGAACATTTTCACAAAGCTACATAGAATCCTCAGCACAAGATCAAACCCAGGAAGGTGGTACCTACTGAAAATCCCAGATTCAAGAATAGGAAGCTAGAAAATCAGGATTCAATCATCCTGACAGCAAGTTCAAGGCCAGCCTGTGATAAATGAGACCCTGAGTCATAGGAAGGTGATTCAAATACCACAGACTACAATATACATTTCAGAAAATGATTTGAAATTGGAATTAGTTAGCTCAAAAGTGACCTTTGACAATGCTTACCCCAGGGCCCAGGACAAAGGTACTTCTGCCAAGCCTGACAACCTGAGTGCCATGCCCAACCCCCTGACCTCTACATATGTACCACACACCCAGAACACATATACACACATACATAGCAAGGGCCTGTCTCAAAACACTTTTTAAAAATCTATTAAGCAACTGTAAGAGAAAAAGTTAATCTAGTAATTAAAGTTGCCATAACAGCTATATAATTACACCTATAATTAATTTACTGCTTATTTTTATCCACAAAAAGTGCCAGATAATCATGCAGCAATGACGGACTCCTATAAAAATTACTGTCATCAAGTGTCCAATCTAACTAATAATTTTTAAAAATTGAGATACTTTTTGCCTACAGAATTAGAAAAACATACTTTAGTATTTATTGCTCATAAAAGCATAGTCATGAAATGTGAGCTGGAAAAACATCTTGGAAAGCAAACTGTCACCCAGCTGGGGTGGCACATGTCTTCAATCCCGGCACTTGGGAGACAGAGGCAAGAGGGTCTCATGAGTTCCAAGCCAGCCTGGTCTACACAGAGAGTTAGTTCCAAGCCAGCTAGGGCTACATAGTGAGACCCTGTCTCAAAACACAGAAAGAAAAAAAGAAACCTAAAGTACCAAGTAATTCAGATTTGAAGAATCAAAAATAAAAGGTTTCATTACTAAGCACCACTTTGAAATGCCAGGATATAGGGCAGGCAGCCCCTACACAAAACTGGGGGAGAAGGCGCCCGCACCTTTCTCAGCCATTCAGCTGTGTGTTTTTCCATGCTATCAGTTTAAAATTAGGCTGCATTTAACAGCTAATTGGCAGTGATTCTTTTCCTAGAAGCACATAACTGTGCACCTGAGTGTTGATGGTGTCTGGACTCAGTGGAATGTGGTAGTGGACTGAAGGAAACAGCACAGATTTGAAAGGCACAGAACACTTGTGGGTGGGGACCTGCAGGAGTGACTGAGAGAGTAAGCTGGAGACTCCTCAGCATCTTCCTTTACTCCACCAGTTGTGCCTACTTGCAAAAGTCAGAACAGCATTATCAATTTTACCTAACAGCATATATCATATTGTCCCCTTTCGATAGGGTGTCATTCTAAAACTCAAAATCCTCCTGTCTCAGGGTCCTGAGTGTTAGTTTTGTGTCACAATACACAGCCCTGAATTTTTGTTTAATTGTTAGCACTTATAAATGTGTTTAGGGCGAGTGTGTGAAGGTCAGAGGAAACTCGCCTCCATCAGCAGTTGACTCCTTCTACATTGTGGGTCCTGGGGATTGAACTCAAGTCCTCGGGCTTGGCATCAAGCCACTTTTGCCCACTGAGCCATTTCACCAGTCCAAGCCTTTTTAAAAATCATGTAATAGCATGCTTATATCTTTCCTCTTTCTTCTGAAGCCCATACTTTCCCCAGTCTTAATCACTACAAGCTATCCCAAGTGCCTCGAGATGACTTCCACTGACAAAAGTACTCCCTAAACCAGTTCTGGAAACAGTTTTCTCCAAGCTTCTCCTGGGCCAGCCCAATCTCCCCCTGAACACCCTTCCTTACCTTTGCTCCCTCTCTCTGGCACATATACACCCACTATGTAGTAGAAGATGTTGCTACTACTGCCCAACCAGGATCTTCCCACTACACAGAAGTGCCCTGGCCATGGGGACATCTGAACCTGCATACATCCTTAAGCCAATGACACAGCAACCTCCCCACAAGCGCCGCATGCTCCAGCAGGTAGAGAGTGAGCCACACACATGCAAAAAAATAATACTGGCAGAGAAACACTTGCTAGGTCCTATATGCTTCCTCCAGAAAGTATGAACATAACTAATCTTAGATATATATATATATATATATATATATATATATATATATATATATATATGGCGATATATTTCCAAAAGAAAATGGCTAAGCAACTAATACTACTACTATAATATACCATTTTGCTGTATATAATCTGAAAGTAGGAGTTTCTTAAAGTCTGCTATAAAATTATCTTGTATTTCTACTAAAATAGTTTGTGATTTTGAAAAGTCTGAAAAGACTTTTGAGACTGCTATTAGAGGAAGTATTTTATCTGGTAAAACCAACATTGAAGACAACAATTAAAGAGTAATGCCCACTTACTAAATATTATGCATATTTTTTCATGAAAAATCTTCAAGTAGCCTTAGGTAATATATAGTGAAGGAGTTGATGGGAGAATCACATTTTTTTTTCATAATTGTCCTTTACCAAAGAATCTGACTTAGGGGTAAAGAAAAAAAGATTTGGTAAACAACTAGACATTTCTCATTGGAGAGGATAGTGGATGGAGATACACTGTCTGAGGGCATATATACATGAGACTGCCATAATGAAACTTGGTGGTATGTATGCAGACCTCAATGAAACAACGGAGAAATGACAGACACATAGACAAGAGATTTTCCATGGCAACAGAGTAAAATGTCTAAATTACAAACCCACCCAGCTTATAACCTCTCAAAGCAGCTTGTGAAGGCATGGTAGCAAATACCTGTGGTCTTAGCTACCTTGGAGGCTCAGTGAGGAGAACCTCTCGAACCTTTAAATATTTTTAAATTATTATTTTAAATTTTAAATGTATGTCAGCATCCTCCAAAGTGATTCCTAGCTTCAAAGCAATTCCAAACTGATTTTGTTTTGTTTTGTTTGTTGTAGAAACATAAAAGTTCTAAAAATGTATGCAGAAATGCAGGGTCAACAATAGTCAAGATGTCCTTAGAGACTAACTGGACAGGGAGCTAAGCTGCACTGTAAAGTGTTAATGATAAGACCGTGTGCTGATGATGTACGGACAGACCAACAGAACAGGACAGAGACTTTCTGACTGCTTGACAACACAAACAGGTAGTACACAATAATGATGGAAGATAAACTCGCCATCGAATGCTGCCAAGAAAATGGGAGATGAGAAACTGGTCCAACCACTTTGGAAATCAGTGTGGCGGTTTCTCAGGAAATTGGGAATCAACCTACCTCAGGATCCAGCAATACCACTCTTGGGAATATACCCAAGAGATGCCCAATCATACTACAAAAGCATTTGTGCAACTATGTTCATAGCAGCATTATTTGTAATAGCCAGAACCTGGAAACATCCTAGGTGCCTCTCAATGGAAGAATGGATAAAGGAAGTGTGGAATATCTACACATTAGAGTACTACTCAGCAGTAAAAAACAATGACATCTTGAATTTTGCATGCAAATGGATGGAAATAGAAAACACTATCCTTAGTGAGATAATCCAGACCCAAAAAAATGAATATGGTATGTACTCACTCATTAGTGGACTCCAGCCATAAACAAAGGACATTAAGCCTATAGTTCACAAGCCTAGAGAAGCCAAATAATAAGGTGAACCCAAAGAAAAACATATATAGATCCTCTTGGAAATTGGAAGGAAACAAGATCGCCAGGCAAAAGTTGGGAGCACGGGGGTGGGGGTAGGGGTGGGGTAGGGGGAAGAGGAGAGGGGTTAGGAGAAGGGAAGGACTGGGGAGAGCTTGGGGGAGTGGGATGGTGAAGATGGAGGAAGGGCAGATATGGGAGCAGGGAAGAAGATATCTACATTAAGGGAGCCATTTTAGGGTTGGCAAGAGACTTGGCTCTAGAGGGGATCCCAGGTGTCCATGGGGATGTCCCCAGCTAGGTCCTTGGGCAGCAGAGGAGAGGGTGCATGAACTGGCCTTGTCCCATAGTCACACTGATGAATATCTTGAATATCACCATAGAAATTTCATCTGATGGATGGAGATAGAGACAGAGACCCACATCCACATCAGAGCAATGGACTGAGCTCCCAAGGTCCAGTCGAAGAGCAGAAGGAGGGAGAAGATGAGCAAGGAAGTCAGGACCACGAGGGGTTGGTCCACCCACTGAGACAGTGTGCCTTATCTAATGGGAGCTCACCAATTCCAGCTGGACTGGGTCTGAACGAGCATGTGATCAAACTGGACTCTCTGTATGTGGCTGCCAATGGGGGCAGACTGAGAAGCCATTGATAATGGCACTGGGACCTGTCTCTTCTGCATGTATTGCCTTTTTGGGACCCTAGTTTACTTGGATGCACACCTTCCTAGGCTGGGATGGAGTGGGGAGGGCCTTGGACTTCCCACAGGGCAGGGTACCCTGCCCTCTCTTAAGGATGGAGGGGGAGGGAGGAGAGTTAGTGGGGGAGCAGGAGGGGAATGGGAGAAGGGGAGGAAGTGGAAATTTTTGAATGGAAAATTAAAAAAAAGAAAAAAATAATTAAAAGGAAAAAAGAAAATGGGAGATGAGTTCGGTAGAAAGACAACAAATGTAAGCCCCACGTCATATGACTGCATCCAGCAGTTACAGATGATTTATAAGCCTACACAGGAGAAAGACAGTTACAGCCTCCATAAATCCACAAAGAACATTACATTAATGACTTCAAACTGGAGAGATTAAAATAGGATCTAAAACAACATTATCCACAAAGAGAAAAATAATTCACAAATCTCAGAAACTCTTGGATGTATGTTCCTAGGAGCAAGAGGAGCGTTTTATACACTTGGTCATCATGTGTGTGTTTCTTCTGAAGTCTGGCCATTTTATCTATCTATTAGCCATTTTATTTGACTTTCCACTGTTGAATATTAGTCCCTGTGAACAACAGCCAGCCAGCCAGTGTTTTCTCCATTCTCTTGGCTGTCTCTTTACTCTGGCGGTTGATTCCTGCACTGAGCAGAAGCTGTTTGGTTGATGTTATTTCATTCCTGCCTGTGCTGTGGGAGGGTTTTGTTCAGAAGAAGCTTTGCTTATATCAATGTCTGAAGAGTCTGTTGTCTTGTAATAGTTCATTCACCTCACTTTGTATGACTACAGTAAAAATTAAATAATAAAACAAAATAACAAATGCTGAGTGATGATTAGAAAAAAAAAAACCCACTCCAAGCAAAACTTCTATATGCTCACAGTATTCCAGAGCTGGGTATGGGCACAGACCCAGAGGAGACCCTAGCCCCGCCCACAATTCTCGCTGCTGCAGTCACAGTAGCCATCCTAGGTGCCCACCAGTAGATTAACTGATAAAAAAAATGTGCATTGAGCTTTAGTCATCCATAAAGAAAAATGAGTCATGTCACTTGCAGGAAAGTATGTGTAACTGGAGATTATCACAGTGAATGAAATAAGCCAGTTTCACAAATACAAGCATAGCATGTCCTCAGGGAGAGGGGAAGGGTGTGTGACAGGAGAAAGACAGGTGGGAAGGGCAAGTGGCCAGTGGCTGAAGAACATTGTACACCTGCAAGGAACTGTCATCATGAAGCGCCTTCCTTCACTCAGTTAATGAAACTTTTTTTTAAGTGGCACATTAACACAATGGGGCAGTATACAGCGTGGAATGAAAAGGAAATCCTGTCACTATGGCAGTGTGGATGTGTGTAGGGAGATGAGTCGACTACAGAGACACTGATCATCTATGGTCTCATTCATCTTTCGACAGAAATGATCACATAAGGGTACAGAACAAATTTGTAACCCTAGAGGTTTAGGAAGGATGGGAAGGAGTGAGAGATTGAACAGGGATCCAAAAACAGTTAAACAGGAGGCATCCGTTCGAACAATCCCACAGGACAATAGGATAACAAGAGACTACAATGACTAAACATTCGAAAATAACTGGAGAATCCAAAGTCTCCCAATACACAGAAATAATTATATCTAAGCAGGGAAAATGCTAACTACACCTGTGCACACGCATTAAATCATCTCATCATACCATCCAATCAAGAAATAAAAGTGTATGTCAATTTACAAGAGAAAGGGAGGGAAGGAGGAGAGGAGAGAAAAAGAGAGGAAATTCAAAGCAGGGTATGGACTCATGCCTCTGATCCCAGTACACAGCAAGCTAAAGCAAGAGGACTGTGTGGTTGAAACCACCAGTCTGAACTATACAGGAAAATCCTGTCTCAGAAACCTAAAAAAGAAAAACCACACAGGTCAAGGGGTGGGGGGCAGGAGGGGAGAAGGGATGGAAAGTAGGGGGGAATACACTAAACTGACCAATTTGGTGCTGTATTCTTATTTATACACTGCTTTCCCCACTGGCATGCACCCCAGCAGAAATGCCAGCTTCACTTACAGTCTGCTTGCTGACATAACTTCTTTGAGATGAAAAAGCTTGTTGCTTTGTGCTTAGAACCATCAACCTGGGGAAACTCTCACATGAACCACTGCAACTGCATAGCATGCTGGATGCATTCCCGTGTCTATGTGAACTACAACACAATCTCTGTTCCTGCGTCCAGAGACTCGCATGGAGTTGGCACCCAATAAAACACCCAGTGAATGAATGGCTCAAATGCGTCATGAAAAGCAGAGTATGCAGAATAAGCCTATAAAGTTGAAAGAAATAGAAGGTGTGCCTTTTAAGTACGGCTGAATTACCAAGTGGCCCCTTGCCCCCACTACACAGGGCCTTACTCTGCTAACTGCAGGGAACAGAGTGAATGAGGCAAGTGACTTCCTGCTGGCATGCAGCAGAGCTAGAAGCTGCGGCAGCCCTCGTGGGCGTGTGCTCTGCGCCACTGCACTACTCTCCTTTTCCTTTCCTCAGATATAAATTTCCCTTCCACTCTGCTCTGCTCCACTCAGCTGCCATGGTAAACCGTCTGTTCAGTTTTTGCAACCTGGTTCCATTCCACAGAACAGACAGCTGCTTGTGTCCTGCTTTGTGTGCAGTTCTGGTTGTTTCAAACTTCCTTTCCCACACTCGGCCATTTCATAGTCTCTCTAAGGCCATCCCATGAGTACTTTGAAAACAAACTCTAAAGAATAAGTCTATTCAAGAGCTTTCGCCTATTTCACAGCACTCAAGAGAAAGAGGCAGGTGAATCCCTTGTTGAGTTCAAAGCTAGCCTGATCCACTTAGTGAGTTCCAGACAACCAGGGAAACACAGTGAGACCCCATCTCAAAGTTAGATAGATAGATTGATAGATAGATAGATAGATAGATGATAGATAGATAGATAGATAGATAGATAGATAGATAGATAGATAGATAGATAGATAGACGAAGCAAGCAAGCAACAAGAAATGGTATGCGTGCTGTAGAGATGACAGTCATTAAGAGCATTTGCTGCTATCCTGGAAGACCAGAGTTCCACTCCTAGCACCTGTATGGTGACTCACACAGCCTGTAACTACAGCTCCAAAGACCGTGATGCCTCTTCTGGACTCTTTGGGCAGTGCACACACATGGTGCACAGGCATACATATAGGCAAAACACCCATACACATAAATTTTAAAATAGGACAAAGTATATCAAACCTTCTAATCATCCCTAACCTTAAGGCAGAAATCAGACTTATCTCTAAAACTTAGCCTATATTTTGCCTTGTTGTATATTTTACCCTACTTGTTCAAGAGTCATAATAAAAGCAACAATAATATCTGTGTTTCTATTTAAATGATACAATTCTAACCCTTCTAATAAGAGAAAACACTGGATGGCCACAAGAGATGAGCAGGATTTTGGCAAAGGGTTCTTGACTTTGTTATCTAAACAATCAATTGATTGACTCCTAAAAATGCTCCAATTCCCATCTTAGAGGTAAAAATCACCCAACACCTCTATAAAATAATTCATTACTACAATAAATAACTGCATCCTACAAGCTGTCACCTGCATCCAGAGAAGAATGCTGGAGTTTCCATCTAATGAGCTGGTCCTAATTTTACGGGTTGGGTTTCTGGAGCAGCCCAACCATGTGATTCCTGTAACGCTTCCCACCCAAAACCAAAACAAGACCTTATGCCTGCCAGGATGTGGAAAATAAAAACCTTAGAAGAAAGCTAGGAAAACTGAAGAAGGTGGCCTAAAAGCTATCTGGGGATATCAAAGACTATTGTCTGTTCCCTTGTGAAAAGCTAAATTTGCAGTGGGTGGATTTCAGAGAGGTCCATGAAGGCAGAATTCCTGGCCAAACAGAGAGAATTTGGTTTCAGTTTAAGAAATCCTAAGCACAAACAATAACCGATATGGGCATGGAAAGAAGCACAGGCGGAAACAGCCTGAAAGGGAAATGCGGAGGAGGAAGGTGATGTGACTATCAGGATGGGACACTAGTGCCCAGGGATGAAAGTATACCAGCCAGACCAGCAACAGGTTAGGAAGCCATGAGGTTCTCAGGCAATGCACCAAGGGCAGCAGGCAAAGTGCAGGTAGTGGAGAGTCCTACTAGTGAGGAAAACATTCATCTTTTCTACTTTCACTAGTAGCTAATTATAGAAAAAAATAAAAGTGTTGTGGGAGCAACAATAAGATACTGTAACCTTGTACACAGAGGTAAGAGATGAGAGAGAAACAAGATAAACCCAGACCAACATCAAGACGCTTCAAACTATCCACACAAATGCACAACACTTAAGCCCGAAGTAGATACACTCCCACATGTCTCTGAGTTCTACTTAATCCAACATTCACTGGCTTTCCCCAAAGCTTTGGAACTTGAACTTCTATAAAAACTAATGACTCAGAACTGTAAAACGGTGTCTTTGTTCCATATTTCATTAAACAAACCGTTTTATCAAGTTTCAGAATGTTCCTCCAAGGCCTCAGCCTTCAAGTTTTCTGATTCTGCAAACTGAAGAGCAATGAATTCTTTTCCTCTGAATTACTCAGTTAATTTTATTAGCTAATCTAATTAAAACTGAGATGATTTGGGGGAGGGAATCAAGTGTTTCTTCATAAACATCACAAAACAACTTTATCTTGAACCTTTCAAATATAAAATCTGCTTTAAAAGAACCAACAAGGTCTATGTAAAGACTATGCCCCTAACTAGGCTTTATCCATCTTTATTATTAAATTCTGATACTTGCCTTATGAAAGATATTATATATATGTATGTATATATGTATATAAATTCACTGTAACAATTCAATACTTTTTTTCTCCCACTGTAGTAATAAGAACCAAATGACTATGAACACACTGAGTTTTTCTTGCTCTTAGGGACAAAGACTGGTGAGGTCTGGACACCAGCACCTCCATTACCACACAGTTAAAAGGAAAAGGCAGAAGCTATCTAATGGGAGGGTTTAACAACTGTACTGCATCTGGACTCCAGAGCACCCTGCAGCACCTACAACCAGGTAGACAGCTGTCTGCTTTAACTGCCCTAGCCTGGTCCAGAATTTATATTTGAAGAAGACATTCTATTTTTAAATAAACTGACACTATGATCACAACTGAATTTCTAACAATATAATTTACTTGATCAACATTTACTGAGCATCTTTTAGAGCACGGCAAAGTATTAGACCCCAAAGGCACAAGAACAAAAGCTTCATAAGCCAAAGAACAAGCTCACTACAGTGTGGATGGCACCATTTAAAATGCTGATGCAGAAACAGGAAGGTGGCTCAGCAGTTAAGGACACTTCTGCTTTTCAGAAGATCCAGGTTCAATTCTCAGCACCCACATGGTGACTCACAACCATGTATCCCCAGTCTCAGTGGATGGATCAGATGCCCTCTTCTGACCTACACGGGCACTGCACACACACATGGTGCACATACATACATGTAGGCAAAACACTCTTACACATAAACATAAAATAATAAAATAAAATCTAAATTGCTGACACAAAGTACTCATGCTGGGGGCAGGGAACACAGGACCAGGACAGATGGCAAAGGAATTGCTCTCAATTGAGTACTGATTAGTACAGTGAATTCTTAAAGCCATGACAGGCTACACATTCCGTGAATATAAAACACTGTATTTTTGCATGTCAGGATTCAAACTACCTTGTAAATGTTCCTAATTCTCCCAGTCACCTCCACTAAAAAGCTACCGTCCGTTCCTTTAAAAGAACATTATGACCACTGACTTGGCCCTTATTTTGTCCAATACATCACTAATGGCTAGGCACCAAAATTAGTAACAATGACATAATATTAAACAAATAGCTGGAAAAAAAAAAAACCTCAAGATTTGAATGGCCTCATTGGGAGAGGTAAGAATTCTACTGATAGTCTGCAAACAGCCTGACTCACGTCTGGCAGCCTGCTCCCCACCTATCAACAGAGAAGCGCCAGGCTCTCAAGGCTGGAGACGGATCTCTCAGCAAACAAGCACGGGGGGGGGGGTGCTGCTATTCCATACACTGCCCTCAGACAAGCCCAGCTACCTCTGCAACCTGAGAGAGTGTATTTCCAATCTGGACACTCGCCAATGTGCCTCACACAAAGCACCCAGGGACAAGGGCCAACCCAGCACCCCATGCTGGAGCCAATGCAGCAGCACCTTGTGTTCCCGAGACCCAGAGGTGACCTGCGATCTTTCTCCCACACCTGTTACTAGACACAAAAGAACTGGAGCCCAGTTACTAAGCAGACTCTAACCTTACCAGTGGCAGCACAGCCACCGCAGCCTCGAGCTCTGAAAGGGGATCATATTCAGCAGAAGGTCTGCAGGGATATGACTACGCCATGCAAGAGCAGGGCCTTCTTCACAGTGTGTAAACAATAATATCAAAGTGTAGTCTTGGATATAAGACAAATAACTCTATCTAAATGACCCCAAATTTTAAGCGCCATTGCACAAAATGGGGAGGGGTTAAAAGATTATGAGACTTGGGAGTGGGAGGGGACTGGGAGAAGGGGAAGAAATGTAAACATTTTATTTCTTTAATTATGTTTTTGAATGGAAAAAATAAAACAAAACAATGTAAAAAAAAAGATTATGAGACTTGATTTCCATGGTTTTCCTAAGGAAAGTTTCTAAGAAATAGACCAGAAAATTGTAAATATTACTTAAGAACCCAGTTGAACTGATGTAATCCCAGCACTCAGAAGGCAGAGACAGGCAGCTCTCTTTGAGGACAGCCTGGCCTACAAAGCAAGTTCCTGACCAGCCAGGGTTACATTTCTTTCCTCAATAAAATAAAATAAAAAGTCTCATGAAACTACATCCATTCTCTGACAGAGGTGGAGGGAAAGTCCATTGGAAACTAAGAGGGTCAGTAATTTCTTCTAAGCTACAAACTTCTGCCCTGCTGGCTAACCTCCATGCAGACAGAAGCCATTATGCAGGCAGTTAGGGGAGAGAAGTTCGCAGTGGTCTTTCCCAGCTTGAGCCTTGCATGTTACAATACCAAATCGCTAATGTGTGATAGTGACACATCACCAAGTAACCACTGGTTTGTCATTAGATGTGAGAGCCACTCTACAGGAGAGTTCATGCCTAGTACTACAGACCTGATCAAAGGCTTGTGGCTGGCAAGGTTCTAGGCATTAGAGGTGAACTTATTACCACAGCTCTGCTAACTGGATGTATTGTCAAACTGCCTCTCAAATATTGATACTCATAGACTAGTGCTGTCCTCAGCCTCAATCAAAACTTCTCTTTGCAGCAAACGGTGGTTAATACAGAGCCTCATGGTTGCCCAAGGTGCTGAGAACAAGTGATTGCTGGGTGCTCAGCATTAAAAAGGACACCTATGTCACCCCCTTCCACGGCTCAGGGAAGAGGGAGCAGAAAGAATGTAAAAGCCCAAAGACCGAGAAGGCTGTGAAATGCTGCTTTATCTACATGGCGTGGCCAAGGCATCCATGAATTCATAACAGCTGCAGTAGCCTACATATGGCTTACACAAGGCAAAGCCAGCAATGTTCAGTCATAGCGGAGGAGAGGCTCATGAGGTCCCACTCAGCCCATAGGAGCAGCGAGCAGTCCAGAGCTACAAGAATAAAGGAAGTTATTCATTGCCTTGAGTGATTAGTCACTGGTGAATTACTCTTGTACTGGTAAATACCTTCACGCCTATGCCTAAACAAGTAACTTTTATTAAAACCCAGTGGTTCACAAAGTAAAAACAATGAAAAAAAGGGAAAAAAGAAAGAGTTCACCCAATCAATAAATGGGACCTCCTGAAACTGAAAAGCTTCTGTAAAGCAAAGGACACGGTCAACAATGTGTTACCGCCCATGTGCACCGTTCTTCACTACATGCTCTAATGGCTTTTTGATGCCTGCCTGTCTTGTGGAAACAAGGTTGATGACTGTATGTGTTCAGTAATAGTCAAGTAGCCCACATCTGCAGGTCAGACATGAAGAACTTTATGAACTGGCGTTAAAAGGAAGTTACAGAAATGTCACTTCAGGAGCTCCAGCTAAGAACAGCAGAAGCAGGGAGGAGGCTTGGCGGTCAAGAACACTTTAATGATCTTGGACCTGGGTTCAGTTCCCAGCGCCCAGGGAGTGGTTCACAACCATGGCTGCAGTTCCAGGAAATCCAACACTCTCTTCTAACCTGAGGGCACTAGGCATGTATCTGGTGCACAGAGACATATACAGGAAAAGCCTTCAAACACGTAAAGCAAAATAAGCAAATCTTAAAAGGTAAAATACCACTTAAAAATCAAAAGAAAGGAAGGGCTATCTGGGCATGGTGGCTCACCCTTTTAAATACCAGAACTCAAGAGGTGGAAGCAGGAAGACCTCTAAGTTTGAGGATATCCCAATCTACATTGCAGGTTCCAAACCTGCAGGCCTACAAAGCCTCCAGAAAGAGATGGGGCGTGAATAACAGAAACCAGGTGTCGCAGCACAAGGCTGTCATGCCAGCTGTGCAGGCAGTAGGGACAGGAGTTCAAGGTCATTCTGAGCCACACTGCCAGGGTGAGCATCTACTCTAATGCTTTGTTCTGAGAGTACATCTGAATAATTTTAACAATTCTTTCATCTCCAATGTGAAATACGGTCTATGTTTAACTCTTCCGGCAGACAACCACACACTTTGATAATTACCAGTTATCATTGAAGGTTTGTTACATTTCTCAGACATGTTATGCCAAAAAATGGTTTGAATTTATGATTTCAGAGGTGTGGAAATAATTGATTATAAGGTTTGGAATGTGAGCTATCGACAAAAATTGAATTTGTTAAACATTCTGGCCACCAATGGTTTTCTTAATACTTAACAGGAAGTTTTATTTACACAGATTTTTTTAAACAGCAATAAAACATGGAGTACAGCACAAAGCAGAACACGAGACTGGCACACCCATGGTGGTGGTGGCACCAGGACTGGAGAGAGCTACCGCATATGACACAACACTCAGTCGGCATGTGCAGGTTCCTGGTCACACCACCAACGAAGGCAATAGCAAGGCACCGAGCAGGAGACAGGGAGGGAAACAGCTGCCCCGCATGCTGAGAACACACGAGGCCATTTCAGAAAGTGCACGCATGGAAGCTCTCATCCTCAGAGAACTGGATCAAGGAGTCAGCCTACAGTGCACGCATGACAACCAAGTCTTGCTCTCTGACTGATAGCAGCAGAAAAGGTTAATTCTATTGCGCTCATATTTGTACGGTAATTATTTGGAAAATCACTCCAAATTCTTTTACATTGGAGGAATAAGTAAAGATACAAAATAAGTTAAATATACAAAGCATACGGGGAAAGTGTGTCTGTCAAATGTTCACACGAACAGGCCACAGCTGCTGGATCCTAACTAAAAGTTGCCAAAGAAAATGGGGACAACGGATGAGACACACACCAGTATGATGTTTTCAACAGACCTTGTGGACTCGTGAAATCAGGCTCCGTTAGGATACTTCTACAAACCGTCTGCAGGGAAAGGACTACTAAGATAACTGTGTGTGTTTTCTAACTTCAGATTTACAGTCATTTATGTTTTTGTTTTTTTGTTTTGTTTTATTTTTTGGGTTTCTTTGGTTTTCTGAGATAAAGTCTCACTATGTAGCTCAGGTTGGCCTGGATCACACAGAGATCAGTCTGCTTCTGCCTCCCAAGTGCTGGGATTAAAGGTGTGCGCCACTATGCTTGGTCTGCATTTATTTCCTAAGGAATGGCATCTATACTACCTTGTGAACAACACAAAATTCCCTATCGTGCCTCAAGACTCAGCTAACTTGCTAGTTTGACGTAAAGTCAAACAAGCAAAACCATCCACCTTTCAAAACTACCAAGAGTTACTAGAAAATGCTTATACAACTCAAAGCATGAGTGTACTTTAGAAGTTAAATTATGAAATTCAGACAAAAATACATAAGCCTTTACCATCAAGAAAGAGTAGAAAATTATCTATGTCTTCAAATACATATCTCTCCACAGCATTCATGGCAAAGCAACTCATACATTTTATGAAATCATTTGCTCTCCCCTTTGCTCACTACCAAACTCAATCCTTTGACAATCTAAAAGTAGATTTTTTTAATAGTTGGAAAGAGACTGTACTTTGCAGAATGAAGAAAACCTCTCATATTCAAATTCACATCTAACTAGACCAGATTAGTGAAACCATATATTCTAAAAACCACAGATTAAAAAGAAAAAAAGCTAAGCACGACTTTAGTCCCAGCCCTCAGTAGGCAGAAGCAGATGCATCTCTATGAGGCCAGCCTGACCAGTGCAGTCTCCACAGAAAGTTCTTTGTCAGCCAGGAGTACATAATGTGATCCTGTCTCAAAAACAAACAACAAAAGGCAGCAATATGGCTGCATTTTTGTGACAGATAAACGCTGACAGTAGCATGTCTGAGCGAGTAAACTAGGATTTTCCTAGTAAAATCACTCCTTAAGATAAAAAACATTTCCATCACTTGTTTAGAACTTGTAGATCATGTTATTCTCTTTCCATTAGTTTCTGCTTTCATGTTTAGCTCTGTGCATCCTTCTTCCATCTCCAACAGACGACGCCGAGGTTTTCTAAAATCTAGGTTATGCACTACAAATGAATAACATACTAATTAAGTTGTTTATATTTATTTATTTTATGGATATGCCTATTTTGCTAGCATGCATGTATGCATACTACATGTATGCCTGTTGGATGCCTGGAATGTGGGTTTGGGGTGGCTGTGAGCCAGCATGTGGGTGATGGGAATCAGACCCACGTAGGTCCTGTGCAAGAACAGCAAGTGCTCCTAACCATTGAACCGTGTCTCCAACTCCAAACTACATACTACTAATAGCTTTTAGTTTACACAAGGATTAGCAAAGTAGCTTTTGCTTTTTCATTTATTTTCCATATTTTGATGCAGCATTTAAAGTTTCACTATCTCACTTGAGGAACCATACAATATATAGCTGTGTTTGGTGGTGCATGGCAGATTGAGTAAAGACAATCAGGGGTTCAAGGCTAGCCATGATGGCACAGTGATTTGTAGGCCAACTTGAGGTATATGAGATTCTATCTCAAAAAAAAGGAAAGAAGAAAGAAAAAGTCATACAATGCCACTCCACAATGAACTGAGGAAGAGAACTCAATAAAAATATCTTAGCCAAAACAAATGAGCAAACACACCAAGCTGAGGGAGCACCCAACACTTTTTGTTTTTTTATCTCAAACTTTCAAGTCACTCTGATACTGTGATTATTCATAGACAGGAAATGAAAAGCAGACTCAAGGACAGTTGGACCTGTAACTCCAGCTGTTAACTGTGGACACACACATCACAATGTTTTACACTGCTCTAACGCACTCTGTTTTTCTAGTCATGTAGTCCACAAACGCGGAAAGATGACAAGAGCTCTTTGTCATTCTGGAAAAGTCATATTACAAAGCAGTGCTAATCACGGTGTTTGAGCCACCATTTTGACACACCCCTCCAGTTCTCTAATTTGAAGATGCCACACTTGTGATTATTCCACATAAAAAATATAGCATCTGATTATTTTATTCTGCCTTGTAGTGTGTCAGCGCCTTCATCTACTGAAACATATCATTTACTATTTTAATCACTAAAGTCTGAAGTGAGATTCCCCTGTGTGCTGTGAATACCATTAGTTAATAAAAGAGCTGTTTTGGGCCTGTGATAGGGTAGAGCAGAGCTATGCGGGGAAAACTAAATAGAGTGCTGGGAGAAAGGAGGCGGAGTTAGGAGAAGCCATGGAGCTGCCACTGGAGACAGGACATACTGGAACCTTGCCTGCAGGCCACAAGCCTCATTGTAAAAATAAAATAATGGAGATGGGTTAATTTTAGATGTAAGAGCTAGCTAGCAATATGCTTAAGTAATTGGCCAAGCAGTGATTTAATTAATACAGTTTCTGTGTGGTTATTTCGCGGCTGAGCAGCCAGGAACTAACTAGCTGCATCAATACTACAAAAGTCAAATAATATTTATAACTTAATAATTTCCTTTTGTACAAAGTCAATTTTTAGGATTATATGCATACATATGTGCACAGATACACATAAAATACACATGTAGTATTTTCTGACTACTAATTTCAGTAGCATGAAGGGAAAGAATAAAACAATAATTTTGAATGGAAGTGCCAGATCTGAGAGAATCAACGACTAACAATGAAACTCCAAAACACGGCAGCTTAAATGAAGAGTGAGGAGCCAGGAAGAAAGTTTTAAAAAAAGTTTCCTAAAGAAAAATGTTTACGGATGATGAAACTTTATGATACCTGAGATTTGATTCAAATTCATCCATGAGAAGCAAAAACAATTACAAAGAAAAAGGGAGACGTGGTGATTGAACTCCTGAACTCAAAGCAGCTCTGGTCACCTGCTAAGACCTGCACAAGATGGGACCATCCCCTCCATCACAGATGGGGAAGGAATAGCCCTGCACAAGATGGGACCATCAATGCTCCATCACAGATGGGGGAGGAATAGCCCTGCACAAGATGGGACCATCAATGCTCCATCACAGATGGGGGAGGAATAGCCCTGCACAAGATGGGACCATCAATGCTCCACCAATTACAGATGGGGGAGGAATAGCCCTGCACAAGATGGGACCATCAATGCTCCATCACAGATGGGGGAGGAGTAGACCTGCACAAGATGGGACCATCAATGCTCCATCAATTACAGATGGGGGAGGAATAGCCCTGCACAAGATGGGACCATCAATGCTCCATCACAGATGGGGGAGGAAAAGACTTGCACAAGATGGGACCATCAATGCTCCATCAATTACAGATGGGGAGGAAAAGACCTGCACAAGATGGGACCATCAATGCTCCATCAATTACAGATGGGGGAGGAATAGCCCTGCACAAGACGGGACCATCAATGCTCTATCACAGATGGGGAAGGAAAAGACTTGCACAAGATGGGACCATCAATGCTCTATCAATCACAGATGGGGGAGGAATAGCCCTGCACAAGATGGAACCATCAATGCTCCATCAATCACAGATGGGGGAGGAATAGCCCTGCACAAGATGGGACCATCAATGCTCCATCACAGATGGGGGAGGGACTTGTGAGCCCCACCCCTCCTTGAGGAGCTTTTGGCAATTAACATTGGCTGGCAGAGGGGATGTCATTTTCTTCAGTGGTATAGCCACTGGGAAGTTGTACAAAGTGCAGTAAACAACCCCAGCCATGTTCATGAAAGCATCCCAATTACACGGCAGTGGGTCACAAACGAAACAAAGATATGAAAGTAGAAGGCAGATTTGTTGGAAAAAAGAGTTTCCACCACAGTGGGAGGGGGTGGAAGAAGGTAATGTGAGGTGGAAGTGACCAAAATACACTATTTACACAAATGAAATTGTCTAAGAACTTTATTTGTTTTGGGGTGTGGTTTCTCTGTGTAGCTCTGGCTGTCCTGGAACTCACTTTGTAGAACAGGCTGGCCTCAAACACCAGAGATCAGTCTGCCTCTGCCCCATGAGTGCTGGGATTAAAGGGGTGCACTGCCACCACCAGGCATCAAAAAAAATATTTTTAAGAAAAAAAATAAAGCAAGCTTGTCTCAAGTTGGTAACTTGAACCTGAGTAAGGAGAACACGGGGGCCGTACCCTCATCTTTCCTTTTCAGAATATACTTAAAACTTTCAACAGTAAGATGATTTTTAGAGAATATTCTCTTGAGGCTGGAGAGATGGTTCAGTGGTTAGAGTCACTGGCTGCTTTTCCAGAGGATCTGAGTTCAATTCTCAGCACCCACATCAGCCCACAAGTGCCTATAACTCCATCTCCAAGGGATCCTGTGTACTCTTCTGACCTCCATAGGCACCCATGTGCAGGAGCCCGTGTGTGCGCATGCACGCGCGCACGCGCGCGCACACACACACACACACACACACACATACACACACACACGAATAAAATTAAATCTTCAACGAAAAGGAAGTTCTTTATTTAAAATGTTCAATGAAGGGTTAAGCTGGTAGAGTGCTAAGCCCTGCTAAGTCCCTGAGTTAAATCTCTAACATCAAAAACAATTTTTTTTCAGATAATTTTCACTTTTATGTATCGACATACGCGTCTCTCTTAAGCACCCAGCTGATGGCATTTGCTTTTGCCAGGTGTATACTGATGTTTTCTGCAGTAGAGGTTGTGCAGCAGACATCCAATTATCCCGGAAGCTTATCATTTAATCTTTCACCTAATAGCAGCAAGCTGTTCACGTCAGCTAGATAGAAGTGGAAGAACGTAGACATTGACCCAGGAGTTCTAGATAAGAGGTCAAAAGACTGTCCCGTGAGGGATCTGGACACTGGCTACTTTACAGCACAGGAAGGAAGTCTTAGCTACGGCTTCATAAAAAGTGTGTCTGAAGTTACCTCTAAATTCAGTTCAGGCTGCCCTTGAACTGAAAGCAATCCTCCTGCCTCAGTCTCCCAAGTACTGAGATTACAGAGATGACCCACCACAATGGTTATTTTGCCTCAAAGTATTTTAACTACATATTCTGACAGAAACAAATGAATTGTGAGTTCTCCACTGGGCCACCGGCCATCCTTAAGCCACTCTAAGCCTTCTGTTTCAATGCCTCAGGAAGAAAGGAAGTGAATTCTGAAGCAAGGGGTCATATCCCACTGTTGTGGGCTACACAGCTCGTCTTCATGATACCTGAATGTAGTCACAATTCAAGTGGATAACTGCCTCAGAGTCAGCAAAGACAAACTGTCTTCAAAGCAGTATTAAGACACCGGCTTCATTCCCTGGGGTTTCTTCTGAACTAATGACGTAGCAGCTCGGGTGGTAAAACTCCTGGAGCTGTGACAGTGGTCACACTCCAGAAAAGAAAGCCCTGTGCACGTCTAAGAATGACCTTGGGAAGCAGTGAAAACTGTCATCACATCCTGACCTGTGCTTGCTATTCCGTAGGATGAAATGGGAAGCACTCAGAGGCACATCTGCATTGAGGAAAGGATTTGTGCAGATGTTTAGAGTTGTCGGGAACTGCCCTTTACACCAAGAAACACCATTCTGATTAGGAAAATAAATAGATAGATAGATAGATAGATAGATAGATAGATAGATAGATAGATACCTGTCAATCTTGATACCTGGCAAACTTAGAACTCTTTCACTCTCCTTCTTTGTCCTGAGTAAAGCCTGCCACTTAGGAAAAACAGCTGACTATGTTTACTGGCAATGACAGATTTAAGCATTCTAGGCAGTGAACAGCAGTTTTTCATACAACACAATTGAGAAAAATCTATATGCCACAGTACGACATGTGTTCCCGGATGCGCATCCACCACGCAATTAACCCTGGTGGAAAGCTCTTTCCAAGTGCAGAACAGACCATTGGGCAGTACTGTGGGGAGCACAGAGAGGTCACTGCTGCTTCCGGGAGCCCCTCTTGGAACGGACGGAGCTAGCCCTGGGTAGATTTTGGTGAAGGAGCAAAAAGAAAGCAGCTCTCCAAAGAAGTGAAAACCTTCCCTTCCCAGTGACATGCATGTGTAAGGCTGCATTTCCTTTATATGGAGTGCATTAACAGAAGCAGCGTGCTGCAGCCGACTGAGAGCCTGGGCAGCCTCTCTTAAACTACTGGAGAGTCTCACCAAGGTGGAAGACAATACCATCGCCTCCATTTCCTAGAAGCCATGTTTCCTAAAATGTTATTTTCATCAATATACTCTATTACTGATATTTTAGCAAATTAAATAATTTAAAATTTTCTAAGTTTTAACTTTTTATGCAGTAAATACTAGACAGTCTACAAGCCTTGTGGGGTCCTCAATAATTTGTAAGGAGTGGAAAAGACTCCTGAGACCTAGGTGGTTCACACCTTCTAGTTACAATCTAGTAAGTGAGGGAGTGATTGGAAATACATGTTACATAATTGTCATTGATGCTATAATATAGTTATAACATAAACGTAAGCTTTTAAAGGATATTGGAGGATTTTTTTGAATAATGGGGAGTTTCTTTTTTCTTCATTTTTTCATTTTCATTTTGGTTTGTCGAGACAAGGTTTCTCTGTGACACAGCTCTGGCTGCCCTGGAACTGGCCTTGTAGACCAGGCTGCCTTCATACTCACAGAGAATGCACCTGCCTCTGCCCTCCAAATGCTGGGATTAAAGGTGTATGCTACCAGCACTACCTGGTTTCAATACTGGGTATTTAGCCCATGGTCTCGCATATCCTAGACAGGCACATTACCACTGAACTAACCCAAAAGGCTACTTTGAAAGAGGTAATTGAAGCAAGTCCTAAAAGATGCGTAAGACTGACTCATTCCAAACAAAGGGTCAGTTTGAACAAGAATAGGAAGACAACCTGTCTGGGGAACAGGTCCATGAGGCTAGGCCAAACACAGGCAGGGGCGTGATGCGTGTTCTGGTGGAACAATAGATCAAGGGTCACGGAGAAAAAAAAGAGAGTTTGAAATCTGTTCTACTGTTGCTTTCTGTTGCTGGAATAAACAACTTGAGGAAGACAGGGCTCACGTCAACGTACAGGTCACAGACCATCATCCCCAGGACAGACACTGTGCAGCGCTTGAAACCACGGAGGGACTCTGCTTACTGGTCTGCTCCCAAGCTCACCTCCAGCTGCCTTCTTATAGAGTCTATCACTGCCCAGGGATGGTATCACCCTCACTGGGCTGGGCCATCCTACATCTATTAGCAAACAAAATGACCATAAGCCAATCTGACGTGGGCAACTAATCAGCTGAGGTTCCTTCTTCCCAGATGTGTGGGACGGACACCCAAGATCAGTCATGACAACACCCAGCTCCTCCAATGAGAGTCCGGATTGTGAAGAAGGTTAATGAGCGGCCACTGGGGACTCTTACTGGCTTTAACCCTCTAAGGATAAAGCCAATGTGAGAGAAGGATGCTGTGGAATATTCCTTTACATTGTGTGAAGATATGTCACTGTGATTGGTTTAATAAAAAGCTAAATGGCCAATAGCTATGCAGGATTTTCAGGGCAGAGAGAATGCTGGAAAGAAGAAGGTGGAGTCACCAGGAGATGCAGAGGAAGCAAGACATGCTGGAGGACAGGCGATGCCATGAGCCACGTGACAACACATAGATTAATAGAAATGTGTTCATTTAAGTTGCAAGAGCTAGTTAGTAACAAGGTTAAGCTATGGCCGACCTTTTATAATTAATAATGTCTCCATGTTATTTGTGAGCTGGCAGTCCAAAGAAAAAACCAGGCTACAAGGTGAATCTCCCAGAGGCAGAACAGTGCTGGGCGACCACGAAATCTACCAACTGACGATGGGAAGGGTGGGGTAAAATGTGAGTTCTGAACAGAAACTCTGGGGCCGGAGCGGTGCCATGTGAGAAGCAGAAGAACAATCTGAAAGGAATGGGTAAGGTTTTAAAAACTCATCACTTTGAAAATCCTGCTGAGATGATACCAAAATAAATTCTTGAAAATTCTACATAAGGATGAGAGTTTGAGCAATGAGGCTAGCATGACGACCACAAGAAGAGGGTGAGAGAACAAAATGCCAAGTGCTGACTGCCAAGAGGATGAGAAGCAATGGGCTGGGAAGGAGAAACAAACAGGCAAAGTCAGAGGCCAGCAAGAGGGCAGGAAGGGGGAGTCTGCTTAACAACCAAAGAACTCCAAAAAGAAAAATCGTCTCAATGGGGCCACAGGATCTATTAATTAACAGCTTACAGAGTAGGCATTGTGAAGTGTTCATGGAAGAATACAGACTGCAATGAATCTGGGATCAAGGCCTCGTTAGCAAGATATTAGGTCCAGAGAACATTCTACCAATAGCTGAGAGTGTTCCAGATAACAGTTTGCTTTTCAACTTGATAACTTCAAATAAATTATCTCCTAACATTTATCCAGTTATCAGAAAATTTATTTCAGACATGGGAAACAGTGGCTTTAGAAAAAGCAGAACTCAACACCTTATGAATTTTTTTAAAAAAAAATACTGTTTTACCTATTATTTTTGCTTTGGCATTGTTACTACTACTACTGCTGTTGTTGTTATTTAGACAGGGTGTCTCTGTTATATAGCTCTGACTGTTCCAGAGTGCACTACATAGATGTTGCTTGAGCTCCCAGAGATCTACCTGCCTCTGCTTCCTGAGATTAAAGGTGAGCACCATGATGCCCAGCCTATTTAACCTGTGTGTGTGTGTGTGTGTCTCTCTGTGTGTGTGTGTGTGTCTGTGTGTGCCCACAAACACATGGAGGTCAGAGGACAACTGTTGGGACCCAATTTTCCAAGGTTTGAACTCAGGTTGACAGGATTTCTTTTATCTCCTGAGCCATATTGTAGTCCCGAAACTCAGGAATTTCACAACAGGAAAATAACTTACTACTGTGCCATATGCTGAAGCTCAAACTATTGCTCAAAAGAGGGCTTCTTCCCACAGATAAGCCCACTGAAGTGCACTTCAGTGTACAGTATCATCCAGCCATTCTTCAAGGAAAATATGAAAAGCATATTCTTTCATTTCATTTTGGCACATTTAAACCAAATGCACATATAGCTAGAACTGTGATTATACAAAAATAAGGTGTGAGAATGTATTTTATTAGTATAATTTAGGAAACAATGATTTGTTTTCAAAAAGATTCTTCCCCTTATAAAATATATCACTACTGAGTCCCTTTTTAAAATGTATTCTTTGGGGGAGGTTGGTACAGGTGCCAGGTACAAGCCAAAGGGCACTTGGTGAGTGGGTTTCTCCTTCCATCTTCACATGGGTTCCAGGGATGGGACTCAAGTCACCAGGCTTGTACAGAAAACACATTTACCCACTTTGCAGACCCATCTTTTCAGCCCCTCTGAGTCCTGGAATAAATGAGACTCCTTCCAGAGTAGTAAATATCACAAATCAATTCATTTCCTTTACATACAAGAAACAAGAAAACAACTGTTTAAAGGAGATACACCAAGTACGTATTAAGACTGATACTTAGGAGGAATGGCTCCATTTCTGTGTCTCCAGTTCTCCCCTATCTCACCAGCTGCCAGTGGAGGCTGGAGCTGGGAGGCAATGGGAACCCAAGGGGAAGTCCCGATTCAGCAGGAACATGGGTACTTAAGAGAGGTCTTGAAAGGGGGCAAATGTCTTTAATTCCAATACTCAGGAAGCAGAAACAGGAGAATCTCTATGGGTTTGAGGCCAGGCTGATAAATATTAAGTTCTAGGCCAGCAAGATTTGCACAGTGAGACACTCTCTAAAAAAATAAAATAAAATAAAAAACTTAAAGATTTTTCAAAGTTCCGTATCTTTAAAAGAACACAAAGAAAGGTGAACTTAAGATTGTATTTAGACAAAGATTCTGGAGGCGGATGGGCTGAAGGCATGTGTAGCTCTACACCTCACTTCTCCTGTCCCTCAGCAAGTTATTCAGGCCTCAGCCCTCAGCTGCAAGAATAAACGCGAGCACAGTGAAGTCCACTCTGCAGTGTGTTATTGTGCTGACCATAAATCCTGAAGCTGACTCAGGAGCCTAAAAGTCTTTCATTCGGATAAGTAATAACTCTCCTGGGTTCCTCTGTTTCAAAAGTACATATTAATCCATTTCAATATGGTATGCCAAGGAGCCAGGATCTAAAGATCCCGAAGGACCAAAGTCCATGCATCATGGACCAGATCCAGAAACACGCCTTTAGTAAAGAGTGGCCTGCATTGCCATGCAACACCATGCAAGCCAGCACTAGATGGTCTCTATTTTTAACAGCTCATTAAAATTGCCAAATAAACAGCTATTTCTAAATTCCTAATCTATGTGGCCTTCCTGGATGAAAGAGAAGGAAAAAAGAAGAAAAGTTAGGAATGTAGAGAGAAGGATAGAGAGGGAGGGGGAAATTAGAATCTATTACTAAATGGAATATCAAATTCTAATTGAAATAAACTTACCGTGAGTGAAGGCACCAGCTGCTGAGACTGACAATCTGAGTTTGATCCCTGGGCCCCATTCATAAATTGCCCTCTGATACAAACACACACATATATTTATATATACTCCTCCACACACAAAATAAGTGTAATAACAAAAATGTTTTTTTACATAAAGCAGACTTTTAGGGGTTGTTACAAACACTTGACATTGCCTCTTTTAAAATGGAAAAAAGAAAACCACATTCAGAGAAAACACCTGAATATTCCAGTAATGAGCTGATCCCAACCCTTTTTCTCCTTTTGATCACACAGATCATAGAAAAAGGGATTTAAAAAAAGAAGAGAAAAGCTGAAAAAAAGTATTTTTAAAAACCTCAATCAAAGGTAGCCTTTATTTGTATGCAAAATTCTTATAGCCAGATGTCTGACAAACTTTCTACTAGGCAATCTGGCTATGATGGCTAATCTTTTTTTTTGGTTTTTCGAGACAGGGTTTCTGTGTAGCTTTGGAGCCTGTCCTGGAACTAGCTCTCGTAGACCAGGCTGGCCTCGAACTCACAGAGATCCGCCTGCCTCTGCCTCCTGAGTGCTGGGATTAAAGGCGTGTGCCACCACCGCCCAACTACTGGCTAATCTTCATTGAACAATGACTGAATTGGGAGCTTGACAGGCGGCTCAGTGGCTGTTCTTACAGAGAACCAGGGTTCGATTCCCAGCACACACACGGTGGCTTACAACCATCTGTAAATTGAGTCCAAGGGGATATAATGCACTTTTCTGGATCCACGTGCACACCATAAATGTGGTGCACAGAAACACATGCAGACAAAACACCCTTACACATACAAATAAAAGTGAAGCAAAACAATTTTTTTATTACTTCCTTTATAACCACCTCTCCCAGACACACTGTTCTCACAGACACACGGCTGAGGGTTCTGTGAGAACATTTCTAAAAGGTTTCATGAAGGAGGAAGACCCACCACGACTAGGACAGCATGACTGCATGGACAAGGATCTGGCCAGAATTTAAAGGGTAAACGAAGGAAGCCAGCTGAGCACCAACGCTCATCCCTCTATTCCTGACTGCAGAAGCAACGTGACCAACTGCATGTCTCAGCACCACACCTTCCCTACAGGGGGATATCTCCCCTCAAACTGGGAGTCAAAATAAACCCTTCCCTTAAGTTGCTTCTGTCTGGCCTTCTGTCACAGCCTTATGAAAAGTATCTAATACAGTTTTGCAAAAGCTATTGGACAGAGCTTCTCTGTCAGTAGACCCCTTGGGAGAAGAAAGGAAATGTGAATTACCTATTATTTTGGAGGAAAATATTGCTTGTATCCTAAGAGCCTTTGTACTATCTCTTTAAGTAGACAAACTGTCTTTAGTATCTCTAGTCAATGTATCCAAAGTAACAGACTTTTCTAGGATTAAGACTGGCTAGGGGTAAACAGTTGCCCTTAGCAAGTGCCCTGGGTTCAATCTCCAGGACACACAAAAAATAGATCACTGGTGAAGCTAGAGTGAGTAGGAGGGATAACTTTTTGTTGCTTTACTTCTAGTAGCTGTTACTACATCAAGTGTTTTGCTACCAGAAAAGCCCAAGTGAAGCCATCTCACAGCTATAATCTCTACAGGCAGGGAGAAGCTCAAGAAGTTCCAGGATAGCCCTCATGACACAGTGAAACCCTGACTCAAATGCTGTCAGAGGTTTCTGTCCCACCAGGTCCACAGCTATTTAGTCCCAAAGTAACACACAGAGGTCTACATTAATTATAAACTGGTTGGCCTATCAGCTCAGGCTTCTTATTAACTCTTATACCTTATATTAGCCTATAATTCTTGTCTGTTAGCCATGTGGCTTGGTACCTTTTTCCATGAGGCAGTCACATCTTGCTTGCTCTGTGTCTGGATAACAGCTGCAGACTGAATCTTTCGACTTCCCAGAATTCTCGTCTCCCCGCCTCTACTTCCTGCCTGGTTGCCCTGCCCATATTTTCTGCCTGGCTACTGGCCAATCACCATTTATTTAAAATACAAGTGACGGAGTATAGACCATTGTCCCACAGCATCAAACAAACAAACACTGGCCTGGTAAGTAAAAAATACAAGCTTCAGAGTGCAATGACTTTGCAAATAATTTGTTTAGTTATTTGAATTTTTTTTATTGAAACCCATTTGTTCAGCTAAACCAAGAATACCAAATGATAAGAAATGGTATAGTAATGAAAATTCTTCAACAGACATAGATTATATTTCTCACTGGGAAATATAACCTGTGTAGATAGATAGGTAGAGAGAGAAAGATGATAGACAGAGAGATGGTTAAATGAGAAACTGAAGACATCTTCATTAAGTCATATACAAATAATCCCAAGCATTTTACAGATCTGTCACAATGCTAACAAATTATTTAAAGTTCACCAAGAGAATGCTTCCAATTCCCAAGGGTTCTAATTAATCTCCCAGCTCTTCTCTGCCTTCCCACAGCTGTACAGCTACTCTGCCGCTGTGGGGAGGATCAGCCTGCAGAGAGTCACTTAGCTCCCCAGCTGGGTTCTGCCAATGGAAGTCACTAGCCAAGGCCTGAGGCAGAAGTGAGGGGACCTCCCTTCCTCTAGCTCTGCCTCAAAGTCACAGCTCCCACTGGTCCTCCTCCACAGTGCCAGCTCTCAGCTCTGGGGATCTCCAGTGAATGGCCGCCTTCTTGCTGTTGCTAGTCCCTCAATGCTTAGCTACCCTTGTTTGCTCCCTAACTGCTGCAAACACCACTGTCATTTGCATCATCAAGGAGAGTCCTCTTTCCTATTACTATTTTGCCTGGTATGACGAGCACCACTGACTCTGCTTCTTCAGCAGTCTATGCTAAAGAAATCTAACTAAGCCTTTTTTAAAATTTTTTCCTTATGACCTATACAAGCATATATTTATTCTTGCTATTTTTATGACAGTTTAAGAGTGACATATTAACTCACTTCTAAACAAAAACAGTTAAAGCTAAAAGTCATTATATTCTAATTTAGCTATGAAATTTAACTCTGTATTATTCTGACTCAATATAAATGCCGGAAGCTTCAAGTAAGATTTAGAAAAAAAAAATCAGCAAAAGGATTCTGGTAGGGGAAATTTCACTTCCTTCTTCCCCACATCTCCTGCATAATCCAAACCACTTGCTTTCATTGTTGAAGCCCTTCCTAAGAAGAGGGAAAAGAAAAACTTTAAGCCAGCACTTCTCAAATGTTGGTATGCCTGTAAATCAAAGGCAAGCTTATTAAAAGCTGACACTGGGTCCTGCCCTCACCTTCTTTGTGTTTTTACCAGC
The DNA here is from genome assembly GCA_004026605.1 of Ondatra zibethicus. Lineage (NCBI taxonomy): Eukaryota > Metazoa > Chordata > Mammalia > Rodentia > Cricetidae > Ondatra > Ondatra zibethicus. The sequence goes on along the minus strand of PVIU01008954.1, from coordinate 18,142 downwards.
TCCCAGGGTAATTCTGTTGCACAGCTAAATTTCAAAATGAACAGTAGCCACCTTCAGGATTCTACCCAACTCTCTAGCACAATCCTTTCTTATTCTTTTGGATGAAAAGTCCCCCATTAAACATGACCAAAGGAAGGCGAGATGATGATCAAGAAGGGGACATTCTGAACCATTCTGTATCTGGGTGATGGCAATTGAAGAATCAGAGGTAAAGTCAATTAAAATCTTAAGTAGAAGAGAAGGAGGAGGTGCCTTGTCTCAATGCAACTTGATATACCTTGGCTGGCTGGTATCCATGGTAGGCCTTCCTGTATCTGAAACAGTGGAGGAGGGAGTGGATGGGAGCAGGGGATAAAAGGGAGGGTGGGGGGAGGAATTGGAAAGAGGGAAGAAAGGGGAAATTTTGGTGGGATGTAAAAACAAAAATAAAATTGAAAAGCAAAACAAAAAACTAAATAAACAGGCACTCCAGGTAAGCAGTATGGCCTCCATTTTACAATGAGAAAACTGAAACTCAAATAAATTATTTTGACAGAGTTAATGATTAGGAAAAAAAGCAACAAAACCCTTGGGTGTGCCTAGGGCCTCTTACCAGTGAAGGAGACCCATAAACATTCATGTTTAAAAGCCCCAGGGCTTCCACAGGAAGGCATAAACCTACCTAAGCAGTTATCAAGGAATGCCCTCCTACCTTCCCCCACTTCCTCCTCTCTCCACTTCACCATGGCTTTTCCTTTCCACCTTCTGCCACACACAGTAGAACAGAAGCCAGTGCTATGGATGAGCACTCTGTCCGCATAAGTACCTACTACACGCTAAGGGGATTTGAACGTTGGCCTGTGAACTTGAGCAAATTCCGTATCTGTGTCTCAGTTTCCCAATATGTAAAACGAGCCACGGTGCCAAACCCCAATGGTGACACTGTGACTAACCAATGTGACTCAATTACTCTTGTGGCAAAGTACCTGGCACGTAGTTAAAGCCCAATAAGCAACAGCTACAATTTAAATTACACCAACTCCTCTTCTACCAACACATGGGCCCTGTGTCCTACACTATGATGACCAATGAAACATCCTGGTATTTATGTGCGGAGAGATGAAACTGCTATAACCCGGCTCACTGGGCGTCTCCAGGAGGAGAATATTTTAGGGCAAATAAGTCTTTCAGTAGCCCTCAAATTACACTGCCTTGACAACTGTCTATTTCCCAACTTTAGAGTCTGCCCTGTTGATTACATACTGGAATGAAAGGACTATAATTAACTTAATTCAAAACAACAATGAAATGTCACTCAGCACAAGGACTTGGCCTCAGTATAGTCATCGCATCCCCAGGGCTGAGAGCACTGCCTGGTCGCTAGTAAACACACTAATGTTTAAGGTGTGTGTGTGTGTGTGTGTGTGTGTGTGTGTGTGTGTATGAGAGAGAGATAAGGGGGGGAGGTCATTTTGTGCAGGTGCCCTGAGGCCACAACACAGCATTGGGTCTCCTGGAACTGGACTTGCAGGGACTTAAGGAGCTGCCCGATGCGGGTGCTGGGAACTGAACTTTGGTCCTCTGAAAAAGCAGCCAGCAAGTGCTCTGAACTGCTGAGTCGGTTCTCTAGCCCCACAAACATTTATTAAATGAGTGAAGGAGCCATCACACACAGACACAGTCTTCAAAGATTCCTTACCAAAACAGTGATAACCATTAGATCAATACCAATCCAGTAAGTAATAAAAGTTACTTTCAAAATTTCTCCAGAACATTTTTCTCCTTTATTTTTAACCAGGTGTTTATTTTCCTGAAAAAGTCTCTAACTAGAAATTTCATTACCAACCTGTCTGTAGCAACAGCACAAATACTAAAGCTTTGCGTTCATCTATTTGCCATTAAAAACACATAAAACAGCCAGGCGGTGGTGGCGCTCGCCTTTAATCCCAGCACTTGGGAGGCAGAGGCAGCCTGGTCTACAGAGCAATTTCCAGGACATCCAGGGTTACACAGAGAAACCCTATCTCTCAAAAACCCAAACCAAAAAAAAAAAAAAAAAAAGGCAAACAAAACATACATGGGAGGGGGGGAGTAAAACACACACACACAATAGAGCCTGCAACCACAAAGCCTAGTGGTGCCAAAGGAGACTGTGGCAGGAGATTGGCAAATTAGAAAATTAGAGACCAGCCTGGTTACATGGCAAGACTCTCTCTCTCAAAAAAAAAAAAAGAAGAAGAAGAAGAAGAGCAACAAAATTTAGTGACCTTGATTTTGATTTTTCAAAATTTGAAGTGTCTGGATTAAAATCACAACATGAAGTAAATTACTTGCTAACAGATTAATCCTAACACTAGGGTGTAGAGAAACGCTGCTGGGGAGCCTACCACCTTGGGAATACAGAGATGGTTCACCTTCAGAGATGCTTCTAAAGGACATTAAGTAATGTTTAAGGTTTTGAATCTTAATTTTCATACCTGCTTATTTTCTATGCCTGTTTTATCAATTTATTTTAAGAGAAAAATGCATTTGAAATTATTTTCATACATGGGGGAAGGAGAGAACATATGATATTGATACAAGAAAGGTATTCCTTTTGACAGTAACAAGATTTTAACCTGGGTAGGGGTCAAAGCCGGACTCAAACTCCCAAAGATCCTCCTGCCTCTGCCTCCTGAGTGCTGGAATTACAAACAAGTACCACTACATCTAGCATTACGCAGTGCTAGAAATCAGGTCCAGGACTCCATACATGCTAAGCTTTTTTTTTTTTTTTTTTTTTTTTTTTTTAAGATGGGATCTTGTCATAGTGCCTGGATTGGCTGTAAAACCATGAGTTCAATCTCCTGCCTCATCATCAGTCTTCCATATACCTGAACTACAGGCCCTACCACTGAGTCTCTTTGTAGATTTTAAATGTATGATTTCAATGTATCTTCCTATACATCTGCCAATCTCGATATTTCCCAGATCCAAAGATCCATCATCACCAAAACTCTGCCACACAAAGAGCTCACCTTGTAAAGGTTAATCAGCTGATTACTTTCTTTAGGGTAAAAAATAAAGTTTTATTCATTTGTATGTATCTGTGTGAGTATATGCTACCTATGTGTGGGTATCTGCAGAGGTTGGAAGAGGACACACAAAATACCCTGGAGTTGGATTTGTAGGTAATTGTGAGCCACCCGGCAAGGATGTTGGGGACCGAATTCTGGTCGTCTGGAAGAACAACAAGTGCCCTTAACTGATGAACCATCTCTCCAACCCTGGCTACTTTCAAATACAATAACAAGTGATGTAACAGACACACAAAAGATGCCTGTGTCTTTGCCGGGAGCTTCCCTGGTGCATATTAGTCAGCATGAATATTAGCATTCGCCCTATGTGAATATACACTGAAGGAATGTGCTTTGGTGTTTTGGTTTCACCTGATGCATGCTTTCTGCACAGCCAATTATCTGCTCTCTATTTAACACCAACAAGATTTCTAAAGATGCCAGAATTGTGCGCTGGGTTTACTTCCTAGGCTTCGGTACTCACAGAGAAAATTTTGGTGGATTCGTGATGATTTCGCAAGCCTTCATGTTATTGCTATACTAATATTTATGCTTTAAGGTCACCTGCCCACTAAGATCTGGTGTAGGAGGTTCTTTTCTATTTTTGTTGTTTTTATTGGTTAAATAAAGAGACTGCCTTGGCCTTTTGATAGGGCAGCCCTTAGGTGGGAGTAGTAGACACAACAGAATGCTGGGAAGGAGACAGAGAGAGAGAGAGCCACTGCCATGAAATCACCATATTCTCAAATATTGTTTATAAATGTTCTTTTACATTTAAAAGGGGATATGATATAGATATGAATAATTTACATTGATATGGATTTTGCTTTATTGATATAAATTTAAGGTCAATTTTGTTATATGTATATGTATTTCTGATCTTGATTAAGGTATTGTGATTGTGTAGTTCATTTAAAAATGTAATGTATAATTAAAAAATATAGGTTAATAGATAATCCCTATAATAGTTAAGTTTGTAGTCATGTTAGATTTTTTAGATGTGCATAGATATATTTCAGATAGACATTCTTCATATCTTTCAAAGACTCAAAATATGACATTTAATGTTTTAATAACTTAGGGCTTTTCATGACAATGAGACATGTCTGCTCCTGGCAGCACCAAGCTACTTCCTAAAAAAGATGGGCATCAAAGAGGCTCCTCATGGTGTTGATTAGCCATCTGGGCAAGAAACTACTCTTGCCTGGACTGTTACATAAACTGGACACAAAAAGCCCACAGAAAGAGGACTGCTAAACTTGCCTAAAGGTGAGATGATCCTTCGGGGTTCCTGTTTCATAAAAAAGTCTACGAGACATTCTACAAAATACAAAAAAAAGTGACTAAACTATCTTTAAATTTTCCTGCTTCATGGAAATGTCTACTGGATACTATGGGCCTGTAGGCTGAAGATGGATTCCCGAACAGTACACAAAAACTTTGGGTGACTGTCCAGACAACGAGATGTCTCTGTCATTTCTAGAGTTTTGAAAGTTACTTACTTCTTATTTACTTAGGTAATATTATATCCTTCTGGAGTCTTTAATGAAGTTAAAAAATGAATAGTTATAATTATAGTTTTCCTTAGTTATAATAAAAGATAAAGTAGATATAAATATAGTAACTGTAATTCTTGCTTGATAACTGTTTTGTTATATGTAATTTTACTATGTTAAAGTAAAAGCCTTTTTTGTTTAAACAGAAAAGGGGAAATGGTGTAGGAGGCCCTTCTGTATTTCTGTTGCTTTCATTGGTTAAATAAAGAGACTGCCTTGGCCTTTTGATAGGACAGCCCTTAGGTGGGAGTAGTAGACAGAACAGAACGCTGGGAAGGAGACAGAGAGAGAGCCACCGCCATGAAATTACCAGAGTCAGACATGCTGAATCTTTCCCGGTAAGCCGCGATCTCGTGGTAAACACAGATTAATAAAAATGGGTTAAAGCAAGATGTGAGAGTTAGCCAAGAAGAGGCTAGATATAATGGGCCAGGCAGTGTTTTAAATGAATACAGTTTCTGTGTAATTATTTCGGGTATAAGCTAGCTGGGCACCGGAAATACAGCAGGAGCTGGCAGCTGGGACCAAAATCTATCAACTGAAAGCATACTGTTATAAACACAAAGGTTCCTGGTACCTCTAAACATTATCTAATGTCTCAATAATATGCTATTTTATACTAAGTTATTTAAAAACTAAGTTATATAACTCTGGTTAGTTCTTATTATCTGTACCCTCACCTCCTCCCAAAAGAAAAAAAAAGCATTTTACCAATCAAACATTAATGATTCATATTTAAACCACTGGATGATTTTTCATTTACATTAGAATATTAGTATCCTTGGATGCGAATTTCTAAGAGTTCCAATAAGAAAACTCCCTATACATTGGCCCCAGTTCAGCTGTCCCGGTTTCCCTATACATCTATCCAAAAGGATCTTGCCATTTCATCCCTTTAGGTGTTTTACAGCTCAAGAGTTACTCTTGAAGGTTGAGCTAAAGAAAAAGATGGAAAGAAGGAAGGAGGGAGGAAGGAGGAAGGGAGGGAGGGAGAGAGGGAGGAAGGGAGGGAGGAAAGAAGAAGGTTTGGGGAGTTTGAGAGATGGCTCAGAGGTTAAAAGCTCTTGCTATTCTTCCAGAGGACTAAAGTTTAGTTCCTAGAACCCAAGATGAACAGCTCACAATCACCTCTAGCTCCAGGCCCATGCGGTGTGATATCCTCTTCTGGTCTCTACATGCATCCATATTTATGCTTACACACACACAAAAAAAAAAAAATAACAAGTTTTCTTTAAAAAGCCCTGAATCATCTTGATCAAAAAACGTTGAATAAGCTAGGTGTGATTGTATATACCTTTAATTCCAGCACTCAGGAGGCAGAGATAAATGTATCCCTGTGGGTTAGAGGTCTATACAGTGAGTTCCAGACCAGTCAGGGCTACAAAGTGAGGCTAGTACCTACCTAGTAGACTAGTACCTACTAGTAAGACCCTACCTCAAATGGGGGGGTGAGGGGGCATAGCAATATGACTCAGCAGATAAAAAACATTTGGGATGCAAACATGATGACCTGAGTTTGACCGAAACTAACTCCACAAAACTGTCCCCTGGCTTCCACAGGTATTCCATGTGTGTACACACAAATTATATACGCACAACAACAGATAGATAGATAGATAGATAGATAGATAGATAGATAGATAGATAGATAGATAGATAGATAGACAGACAGATAAAATTCGTCCCGGACTAAAGATGTAGTTTCCCTGATGAACTGCCTGCCTAGCATGAAGGTAGGTTTGATACCAGCACCAAAAACACAGGGTCTGAGCTGCAAGCCTATATATAATGCCAGTACTCAGGTGATGGAGGTAGGAGAATGTCTTAATCTTTATTTTTTGTATTTCTTAAATTACAATTATTTGTTTATGGCTATGTGACATGGCGTATGTATGAAAGTCAGAGGGCAACTCACCGAAGTTGTTTCTCATGAACTCAACCTCAGGGCACCAGGGATGCAGACAAGTGCTTTTACTTGCTAAGCCAACTCACAGGCATGGATATCTTAATCCTGAAGCATGTTTCCCCCCTAAGATTAGAGTTAACTGAATAATATTTAAGAGACAGGCTGCTGTATTTTGGAGCAACAATCTAGCTCACATGAAGAAAAAACACCGAAGTTCTATCCTAAACAGAAACATCATATACTGCTCAGCTATGCTGAAATCAATCCAGGATTCAATTGCAGTGTTAATTCCTATAAGCCTATCAAGATGAAAAGCACATAATTCTTATTACATGATGGAACTACACCAGAAATGATGCCATAGCACCAGGTCACTGCTCAAAGCCTTGAGAAAGAAGACACAGAATTTTCAATTAGTTCCAGACTCCATGCACGGACTCTCACCATCTTCAAATCTCCAGACTAGTTCTACAAAGGTCTCTCACTGGTTCACCAAGTGAACAGAAATCCAAGGCAACTTCTGGTGAAGCAGGGCTGGGGACTTCACTGTCAGAAGACTACCAAGTATATGCAGAGTCCGGACTTTGTCCCTCCAAAGCCACATGCAAGCATTTCCTTCCCTGAGCCTCTGTTTTCTCCTCTATAAAAGAACAAGACCATCAACCCGGAAAATGATTTGGTAAATCAAACCTTCTGCTTGTGTGTGTCACACTGATATTAAATTGCCAGTTCAGAAACTGATACAAAATATCTCTTTCTGGGACTCCCCATTATACTGTGTGAGACTTATTCAAATTGTAATGCTTTTATCAATCCTTTATGCTTAAATAAGATGTTTTATTAAAACATTTTTACAGAAAAATAAAAAATTTAGTACCCAGGGCCTCACATACACTAGGCAATGGTTCTAACCACTGAATTATACTCCCAAACCTGACTTTTTTAAACTGGCATTTTATGTACACAGATTTAAGTACGAAGAGAAAGTTAAAAACTAGTGAATTTTTTAATGTGGAGTGCTTATGTATTTATTCAGACCCTGTGTGGTGGAAATCTTTAAAACTGTTTAAGGCAGCTGCTTTTCAGAACCCAGATACAGACCAGTTGTCTAAACAATAAATGATCCATCACAGACTCCAGGCAAAGCCACAACAGGATGAGAGAAGAACCTTTGGCCTCTCTCAGATTTCCTGGTCACTGTTATTTTAAAACTTGATCGCATAAACAGGGGAAAATCCCTTTCAGATAAGCCCCTATGGACTATAATTTACCATCTTTGTTTTTAATATGTTGTTGTAGCTTCCATTAAATATCATAGTTGTTCACTTTTCTTGCTCATGCGTCTAGGTGATAAAGAGTATATAAAAAGAGAAAATAAAACCACCTCACAATGTCGGGTGGGACTCTATATTGCATAGCTTTTTAACTATACATTTCATCACAACAGTCTTTGTTTAATGGTAGTATTAGGTCCCTGTCATTTACAAGTAACTTTACATAACTTGAAAAGAAGAAAAAAAATACATCACATACACAAAATGAAAACACTATGGGCAGATGAGCATCAGACTAAAATGACTTCTGTTTACCACTGTGCATGTTTACTCCTGGGCAACGGAAAACACCAAAAATGAGCAGACATTTAAAAGTCAATGAGCTATTCTGAAGAGCGGCATTGTTTCCGGCTCTTCCTCTGGTTCCCTTTTAACATTTGTGACTATTTCTAAAATTAATGCTAGAGGGCACTAAGGTAACTTTTTTTTTCACTAAACATTTCCCAGTTAGGAAACCACAAGCCAAAGACATCTTGAAGTTGAGTTAATTTGTACAGAAATGCTGCTGTTCGGCGGCCAACCTTTGTACCGTGACCATTAAGACTCACATTTTATGGTGTGCAGATAGTTAGAGCTGAGCCTCAAGGACTGTTGAAAGTCTTAAGGGGACAATATTCGAACATCCTACAACCGTACCATAAGAGCAAACGAAGCTTTTATTCAGCACATATGAAATCGGAACAGCGTTTGGGCAGCGCCCCAACAATATCTCCACATTAGGATTTAAATAGCCCTGCCCTACATACATTTTGCCAGATAAATGTAACTCTGTGTAAATATTCCTGACATAGATAATATAAGAATGGCCTTATCAAATTATTTCCTATTTAAAAATACAATCCAGAGCTAGCATGTTTAAATTAGTTTAAGGCGTTTTGAAATTAACTAACGAAGTTATTTTTTTCAGCAACCCATCCATAAAACTCACACTCAAGATACTAGACCGCTCAAGGACTAAAGTTCCAGCCCTGCAGAATGCAACCAAGGTCTTCGACACGGCTAAATTATTAATGGCATCATTTGATCTTTACTTCTGACAACAAACTAGTCTGTGTAGAATTTTCAGTGTGCTTCCAAAGGAGAAAATAAAACCACCTCGCAATGTCGGGTGGGACTCCCGGGACCGGGGACTCAGTAGCGTCAGATGACAGGCGCCCCGGCGTCCCGGGAATGGGAAACCAGCGCTCCGGTCCGCGCTCGGCCGAGCAGAGGCCAAGGCGGCAGGGACAGGCGGGCGAGCAAGCTCCCATACTCACCCGGCGAGGCAGGTGCGAGGGGTCGCGGCCGCGGAGAGGATGCCGGGCGCGAAGGGCGAAAACCGGAGTCGTCGGCCGCCGGGATTCGCTTCCTGCTGGGACAGATCCCGGATCGGTCTCCGCCCGCTGGCCGGAGCCTTGCTGAGTGCCCAGCCCGCAGCCCACGTCACTTCTACGGAGCGCCCAAGGGGGCGGGAGGCGGGAGCGGGGCTTGACTTAGTGGGAGAGGGGCGGGGCGACTAGGGAAAGGGCGGGTCTTCATAGCCAAGAGGCGGGGCCGTTCAAGGGGCGGGGCCCTGAGGAGCGAGGGCTGAGAGGGCGGAGCCCAAGAGAGGAGGGCGGGGCGGACTTGGAACGCGCGGGGTTTTAGGAATGAAGAAACAGAGGTGCGGGGCCTCAAGATGTGTAGTGGGGAGATGGGGTGCGTGAATTGAGATGAGCGGGGTCCCTGCACGCCCGGCCGGGCGACCTGGGAAGGTGAGGCCTCGGAGAGCTAGTGCTTAGAGGGGCGGAGCTTCAGGACTCGGGAATGCGGTACAGGGTAGGGGCGGGGCTTAACGGCGAGCGACCTGGAAAGGGCGTGGCTGCAGGGTCGGGAAGGAACGAAGAGGCTCTGGGTACAACCCTGCTGGTTGCATGCCGCAGGTGGTCACACGAAGTTCCCTTCATCGCAGTAAAGGTTGTTTCCAGTTCCCCAGCGCGGGTCCTGTGCATCTACACCGCAAAGAGTCATCTGGAGGAAAGTCGAGAGTGAGCGGGGCTCTGGGTGACACAGCCTCTGCGCTCCCCACGGAGCTCTCCACCTGCCTGCGTCAACTTCCTGTTCGGCCCCTGGAGGACTGGACCACAGAAGGAAGTTTGCCCTGCCCTGGCTAGCCTGCCATGCCATGTCTCATTGGCTTCTTGGAGCCCCTGAGTTTCCACCCTGCCCATTTTGTTTTTGTTTATTTGGACTCTTGAGAGTCTCAGTATGTAACCAGGCTGCCCTGGAACTTGCCGTGCAACCTGAGTTAGCCTCGAAATAGTGATAATCCTTGTGGGCTGGTTTTATAGGATTTAGCCAACTACCCCACTTTATCTTTCTGATTGTTTAATTTTACTGTCTTTATAAGGTCATATGAGTCATCTTTTTAAATTAAATATTACATTCCTATGCAAATTTGAAAACAAACATCGCCTTTATAAGGAAAAGAAGCTACTAAGAAAACAAAATAAGGGGCTGGCAAGATGTTTCAGCCAGTAAAGACACTTGCAGCCCAGCGTTCCATCCCCAGAGCCCACAGGGTTGAAGGGGAGAACTAACTCCTCAAACTGTCCTCTGATCACAGGGGCGCTGTCTGGAAAATTCTTAGAGAAGACAAGCTTCAGACGTTCAAACTGAGAGTGGTGCCTCATGCTTGAGATTCCTGATATTCTGGAGGATGCAAATTCAATCCACACTGTCATAGAAATGGTGGGGGAGGGTCAGACATGCAGAGAGGACTCAGTTGGCTTGATGAAAAAACAGGGTGGTGTGGCACATGTCTTTAATCCCAGCACTCCGGAGGTAGAGGTAGGCAGATCTCCGAGCTCGAGGCCAGCCTGGTCTACAGAGCAAGTTCCAGGACAGTCAAGGCTACACAGAGAGATCCTGTCTTGAAAACCAAAACAAATAAAAAGAAGAAAAGAAAGAAGGAAGGAAGGAAAGAAGGGAAGGAAAAAGCTACCTTCCAGTGGGAACATTTCAAATTCATAAAACAGTAAAAGTAGAGAAGTTAAAAAGAGGAAGAAAAACCACGAAAGGAAGTAATTTGCAGCAATCACAGGAATTTAGCTCCAGATTGCCAAGAGGTAAATCTCAAATATATAAAGGATTGTAGAATGAACTAGGACCAGGGGAAGATCTCATTTTCTATAATCCGGGTGCTGGGATGAGACAGGAAGATGGAGGAAAGGGAAACCTTGGCTTACTGGCCATGAGTCTAGCTAAAATGGTGAGCTACAGATTAAATGAGACAGACGCTGTTACAAAAACTAAAATGGGGAAAGGCTAAGGGTTGGTTAGTGTTTTTGGTTAGTGTTTTTGGCAACTTCATGCAAGCTAGAGTCATCTGAGAGGGAACTTCAATTAAGAAAATCGCCCGTCAGATTGGCCTGTAGGCAAGCCTGTTCGCCATTTTCTTGATTGGTGATTGAAGTGGAAGGACCTGGGCAGGTAGTTCCGGGTATATAAGAAAGCAAACTGAGCAAGCCAGGGTGAATAAACCAGTAAGGAGGCATTCTCCATTACCTCTGCATCAGCCCTGCCTTGAGGTTCTTGCCTTGAGTTACTGCCCTGTCTTCCCTTGATGATGGACTGTGAGCTGAAAGATCAAATGTTTTTGGTTGATATTTTACCATAGTACTAGAGAGCAGACTAAGACAATGCCTCATCATAGACCTCTGGCTCCTACCCAAACACATCACAGGCACACAGGGTCCCTTATACTTGTGCATGATAAAAAAAAAAAAAAAACCCAGAAACAATCAGCTTTTTGAAATGAAGATCATGGGACTGGAGGATGGCTCAGCAGTTAGGAGCACAAGGTGGCTAATAATGGTCTTTAACTCCATTTCCAGGGGGAATCTGATGCCCTCTTCTGGCCTTCACAGGCACTGCATGCATGTGGTACACAAATACATGCAAGCACAGCACCCATACACATAAAATAAAAATAATAAGTCTCTTTAAAGGAAAAAATGAAGACCACGGTGTATTTTGTTCACTGCCTTTACCTAATTTTGAATTTAACATAATCTTTTTACAAGCCAGTAGATGGCATTTGTTTGTGACTAATGATGTCTGTGAGCCTTTTCTCCCTTTGCCCCCCCCACCCACTTTAGCCTGTTAAGGCCTTTGCTTCTAGCTCCATCTTTCTGTCCAATTCCTCTTCTACCTACTCCCATTATCTTTTTTCCAGACCACCATCGTTGCAGTTCTTCCATAACCATAACCACCAGTGCAGATTTAAAACCCTGTACTCCAGAGCAGTATTTACTACACTGGAGTACAGTATCAACAGGGAATGGTTCTCCACTCCCCTCAGTATAGAGTCCAAACCCCTCAACATATCTTCCCTGGACCCTCATGTGCTTGGAGAGAGAGTCTGTGGGTTGAAGCATGCTAGGCCAGCCCATGAGAGCTGAGTTACCTCAGTCCTAAAAGGCTTTGTAACCACCTTTCACAGAACTGGTTGTTCTTGTCTGACTAGAGTAGTGGATTATTTCTTTTGCCTTTTTATTAATTATTTTTTAAAGCCTTCTTACTGGTCATGTGATACCCAGTCGACCACTGTGCTCAAGTCCACAAGCTGAGCCACTGGGTGTCTGTCCTAGGAATAATCGTCCTCTGCATGCTAAGCTGCCCAATCTCATTTCTACCAACAGCCTCCGTTTCTGGTACTTTACATTCAAGTCATTCTGAAGGGCTTTTGTGTCCCCAAACACACACTCTATGCTATTTACTACACTGGAGTACAGCCAGGCTAAACCTAATTATTCCTTCAGAACAAAGCCTGTTTGTCCTCCCCAAGAATTTTCCCCAAACCCCCAGTGGTAAATCCTAGGCATAACTCAGTTCTTTTCCCATCTTTCACTTAGCATCCACTGTACGAATATCTCTTACAATACGTACTGCACTATTACCACCTATACACTTATAGGTGTAAGTGAATACTTATGTGTATTCTCTAGTTTGCCTGTACACTCTTTGAGGGCACAGTAGACTTTTCTTTGGATTCCTAGTGTCAAGCACAGTAGCTTTCTCATTAAGTAGTGCCTACGGGGCTGGGGATATAACTCATTGGTAAAGTTCTTAATGTTAAGCCTTTAATCCCAGCACTTGGGAGGCAGAAGCAGGCGGATCTCTGTGAGTTCGAGACCAGCCTGGTCTACAAAAGCTAGTTCCAGGACAGGCTCCAAAGCCACAGAGAAACCCTGTCTCGAAAAACCAAAAAAAAAAAAAAAAGCTCTTAATGTTAAATAAGTAGTACCTACCATTAGTATAGTACTCCAGTGCTCCAGTGTAGTAAATAGCATAGAGTGTGTGTTTGAGGACACAAAAGCCCTTCAGAATGACTTGAGTGTAAAGTACCAGAAATGGAGGCTGTTGGTAGAAATGAGATTGGGCAGCTTAGCATGAAGAGGACAATGATTCCTAGGACAGACACCCAGTGGCTCAGCTTGTGGACTTGAGCACAGTGGTCAACTGGGTATCACACGACCAGTAAGACTAAAAAATAGAATGGAAGGGTAAACTGTGTATGCTATCATCAAGTATAGTGGAAGTATATATAAAGACACTCTGTCTTTATGACCCAAACTGATTCTGTATTTACATATCTTAAGTTCTACAGCTTGCTTTGACCCTCCTCATCTCCCCTCTTTACGCAGGCTCTCATATATCACAGGTGGGCCTGGAACTTGCTTGTAGCTGAGGAGGAGCTTGATTTTCTGTTTAATTTAGTTAGTATACAATCATTCTGAAGACTTTGAATTTCTCCCTCTGTCTCCTAGAGTGCTGAGATCATAGGCACTGGTATATGCAGTGCTGGGAATGAAACCCAGGGCCTGGTGCCTGTTAGGCAAGTCCTCTACCAACCATAAAACAGCCCCAGCCTGGGTGTTTTGGTACTATCACTGCAATTATTTTTATTTACTTTTTGTTTTGACATTTATTTGTTTTGTGCATATATGAGCAAGTGGAGATGAGAGAACACCGTGTGGAAGTTGGTTCTCTCTCAAACTCGGGTCCCCAGGCTTGATGATAATAAGCACCTTTACTACTAAGCCCACTTGGCTCATACTCCAAGAATTTTTAACCTGAGGTTTATAGATATCTTATTATAGATGGGAATTCCATGAACTTCTCACTCCCAATCATATGCAAATTTGTTGAGTTTTGATGTGTGTGTGTGTGTTTACAGAAACTTATAGGCTTGTGAAGATTTGCTTCTGGGTTGCCAACTCTAGAGTAATGCAGGCAGAAGAATTGCAGGGGTGATGCAGAAACTCCTTATCTTTCCTCGACATGATTGGCATTACCAGCGCCTGCGCCCAGAAGCTGTAGGATTCCATCATCCAGGGCTCTTCTCTTCCCCGACTTTCAGAGGCACCTAATCCAGTTCATTCCATATCATAAATTATCCCCAAATTGATACTTCATTCCATCTTGGGATGCCTCATCTTCTTCTTTAATGTAAACTCCTGAAGTTGTTTCTACTCATCCCAGTCCATTCTCTCCTCCATTCCTAGAGTCGCCTCCTCCCAAATATGATGACACCACCCCGTTTACCATGTCCTTGTACCTTCAGCAAAATTTTTTTCACTTGACCAGACTTGTTTTCTAAAATGTTTCCTACATCAAAATGTGTACTTCCTTGGAAATAAGGTTTTGGCAAGAACCCTGCTGAATCCTTCAGCAAGAAGCTCTGCCCTCTGTCGCAGCCCACACCACCCTCCAGCCCATGTCTGATCACCTGGCTTGCCCTCAGCTAGCATCTTCTTTCCCCTGGTGTTGTCTTTTAGTCATTCTCTTCCCAGTGACTTCACCTTGATCTTGGCTGTCAGTTCCCACTTGCAGTGAGTTCCGTGCAGAGCCAAATCTCTCATTTCCTCTTCAAAACTCCACTACCCATGTCCCTAATCCAGCCATCACTGGCATGAATAAAGTCATAGTTATGCTACAGAAATACCATACCATTGAATATGATTTTTGTTGTCATTGTTGTTGGTTTTTTGGTGTTTTTTTTTTTTTTTTTTGATACCTTCCAAGTAACCTAAACTCACTGCTGACAGGTATGTGGAACCCTTCACAATCCTGAATCAACCCCAGGCAAAGGGGCTGTGGTGTTTTATTGTGTTCCTTAGTCTTCCAAAATTCAAAAGCCAGCCATGTTGGTTCAAGCCAGGGAGACGAAGGCAAGAGGATCACAACAATTTCAAAGTCAGACTGGAGCAACATTGTGAATTCCAGACCAGCCCAGGTTATATTGTGAGACTGTCCATCATCCATCTGACAAAAATCTTCAGTTGTCCCTGTCCTGATTTCTGGCACAAGAGTTTTTCTTTTTTCTGCCTTTCAGAGCACCCATTTCACAGCCTTGTTATACCATTTGGTAAAAGGGTTTTAGATTTTGTGTATTAATTTCTTCCATTAATGACATTTTAAAATACTGAATTTGCTTTAGAGCCTCAGAAGGGCTGGGACGTGAACCCAAAACCTCACGCATACAAAGCACACACTCTCCTGCTGAGATGCTCCATCCAGCCCACAGCACTGAGCTTTACTTCTGCTGTCCAGGTACAGTGGCGTTCACCTGCAATTCCATCTGCTTGAGGGCTAGCCTCAGCAACACAATGAGACTACCTCAAAACAAAAAGGCAGAGCAAGTAGCGGGAAAAATGGGTCAGTGGGGAAATGTGCCTGTTCCAAATCTAATGACCTGAGTCCAGACTCCAGAACCTATATGGCAGAAGGAGGAAACACTCCCACACAGTGTCCTCTGACTTCCACACTCACTCCATGACACTTAGCACACTCCATTCCATGTGCAAAATAAATACATTTAAAAATGCAATTTTAAGAAAACAGAACTAGCAGGCATGGTGGTTGGGAGGTAGAAGCAAGCAGATCTCTGTGAGTTCAAGGCTAGCCTAGTCTCCATACTGAATTCCAGGACAATCAGCAGCCAGGTCTATGTAGAGATACAGGTTATAGTCCTTTTTTTCTTGTCCCTGAAGGTTGACACACTGTATGTTCACCGCATGGCAGCACCATGCCAAGGACTTTAGAGAGATGATTATAATCAGGACTGTAGTGAGCATTTGGCCGCCAGCTCTCAGAACCCCCGTCTCTTTTGTGGAGAAGCCTTCATTTTTATGTCTCGGAAGATGCTGAGACCTCCTCGCTTGGGAAAGGGATTTGGACCAAAGTCCTTCTCACCACCTGCAGCTAGAGCAAGCACTGGCATTGGGTCTGGCCTAAGCCATCAGGAAACTTGGGCAAAGCGAGACAAAGCTTCAGGGATGGGGACAGATGACTCACAGTAGTGCGGGCTGCTGTGTCAGCCAGGGTTGCTAATGACTGCAGCAGTGACGTCCTAAGATGGCCCTCATGTCCTGCACACCTGGTTCTCCACTGTTCCCAGTGGTGCTGAGAGTTCGTGGGCTTCAAAATCAAGCTTACAAATATGACGATCGGCAAAATCTTGATGAAGTTTAAGTGAAGTCAGGTTATTACTCTGTGAATTTATGTAATGCTTTGTTCACTTCAGGTTATTATTAACTAGAGGATAATATTTAACTCCAACATAGTCAATTAGGAACTTCCGGGGCAGTGGTTCCTTGATCTATTTCAGTGCTTTTTATGGAATCTATGCATTGCATATAGTGATGGGTTTCATAGGGAGAGAATTCTTTAAATGTGTCATGCACTTCTACCATACTCACCCATGCCTCTCTTCTTTCATTTCCTCTTCCCTGTCTCCCTCTAATCACATATATGTAAATATAAACATAAGATGTGTATGTATTTTTTCTAAGTAACAGTATTTTTCTAACCCATTAAATTTTCTTCTTATATTTTATATGCCAGATAAAATAAAAGTCTTAATGACATTTGCTTTCCTCCTGGGACACTTGGGGAAACTGTAGTTCAAGTTGCTGGTCAGTCCCATCTGTTTTAGGTATCTCATTCTGGAGTTCACACAGTGGCTGTGTGGGAGGGTTCATGTGGTGTTATTTGAAGTCAGAGAAAGTCAGATGACCAAAGGCAGGATAAAAATTTATATCATAGATATGTGGATATCAAATATTGCCAGATAATTATAGCCCAGCAATCATATAATGTGTGTGTGTGTGTGTGTGTGTGTGTGTGTGTGTGTGTGTGTGTGTGTGTGTAAAATTCAAGTTGATTTTTTTTTAAAAGTTAGAATCTGAGCTATGGAGATGGCTTCAGTAGGTAAGAGCATTTGATGCAGAAACATAAGACCTGGGTTTAAATGCCAAGTGTCCAAGTAAAAATTGGCCATAACTGTACGTTTGCAACCCCAGAGTTAATGATGGCAGAAATGGACAGATCCCAGGAGGTTGCTGACCAATCAGTCTGGTCTCAATGGTGTGCTTCAGGTTCAGTGAAAGACCTTGTCTCCAGGGAATAAGACTGAGAGCAACAGAGCAAGACACCCAACATCCTCCTCTGACCTCCACAGGCACATGGGTATGTGCACCAACACATAGGTGGATATCCACACAAATGAAAAATTGAAAACTGAAATAAAGAGCCGGGGAGATGTTCATCAGGAAAAAGCACTGGCTGCAGGCCTGGGAACATGAGTTAGAACCCATGCGTAAAGCTGGGTGAAGTGGCTTGCATCTGAGATCCCAGCACTCCTATAATGAGATGGGAGGCAGACACAGGAGACCCATGGGCTCGCTATCCTGGAGTACACTGCATAGTGAAAGCAACAACAACAAAAACCAGCAAGAGACCCTGCTTTACTTCGCAAAGTATGAGGCTAGAGTCATTGTACCCTGACATCCTCAGGCATGCTATGGCACACGCACCCCTATGATGACATAACATATATTCTTCCCCAGCCAATACACATACTAATAAAATTCAACTCTAAGCAAATAAAGTAGAATACATTTCCAAAAGGCACATGGAAGACTTTCTAAATGTTGTTTGAGTGTGAAATGTTCCCAACAGGCTCAGGTTTCTATACTAGTGACAATTTTTGGGAGGGCTATGGAAATCTTTTTTTTTTATTTCCATACATTGTTTTGTTTTATTTTTTCCATTCAAGAACATAATTAAAGAAATAAAATTTTTTTTCCATTCTTCCCCTTCTCCCGGTCCCCTCCCACTACCCCCCCACCCCTCCTCCCTCCCCCTTCTTCCTTGAAAGAGGGCATGGTGCCCTGCCCTGTTGGAAGTCCAAGGCCCACCCCCATCCCTCCTGGCCTAGAAAGGAGTGCATTCAAAAAGACTCGGTTCTCAAAAAGTTAATACATGCAGAAGAGATAGGTCCTGGTG
>PVIU01008953.1:12409-79635 GCA_004026605.1 Ondatra zibethicus | reverse complement strand
GTCCCCAGCTAGGTCCTTGGGCAGCAGAGGAGAGGGTGCCGGAACTATCATTGTCCCATAGTCACACTGATGAATATCTTGATCACATCCATAGAAATTTCGTCCGATGGATGGAGATAGAGACAGAGACCCACATTCACACCAGATCAATGGATTGAGCTCCCAAGGTCCAGTCGAAGAGCAGAAGAATCTTCATCCAGCGACGGATGGAGATAGAGACAGAGACCCACGTTGGAACACTGGACTGAGCTCCCAAGGCCCAGTTGAAGAGCAGAAGGAGGGAGAAGATGAACACAGAAGTCAGAACCGCAAGGGATTCGTCCACCCATTGAGATGGTGTTCCTGATCTAGTGGGAGCTCACCAAGGCCAGCTGGACTGGGACTGAATGAGCATGTGATCGAAACAGACTCTCTGAATATGACTGACAATAGGGACTGACTGAGAAGCCAATGATAATGGCACTGGGATTTGATTCTACTGCATGTACTGGCTTTTTGGGATCCTAGTCAGTTTGGATTCACACCTTCCTAGGCCTGGATGGAGGCAAGAGGGCCTTGGGCTTCCACAGGGCAGGGTAACCTGCCCTCTCTTAGGACTGGAGGGGAAAAGGGGAGGGGGAGTGGGGAAGCGGGAGGGAAATGGGAGGAGCGGAGGAGGTGGAAATTTTGAATGGTACTATTTATAATGCAATAATAAAAAATTAAATGTGGGAAAAAAAGTATGTTTCTACCTCAGCTGCACAATTATGTAAACTGAAGATATATCGTCCTTGATTTTGTTTTTCATGTGTCCAACAAACATTCACTGAGCTTCTATTATATGCAAGGCCACCAAGGACACTGAAGGTCATTTGGGCAGGTTGAATTCCTTCCCTCCACGTCAGGTCTTTCCAAACAGAAGCTAATTATCTTTTCTGATTGTTTTAGTTATGTTTCTCCTCCTGCAATTAGACACCATTACCAAGGCAACTTATAGAAGATTTTATTTAGGGTTTGTGGTTTCAGAGGGTAAGAATCCATGACTATCACAGTGGGATCATGGCAGCCGGCAGGCAGGCACAATGCTGGCACAGTAGCTGGGAGTTCACATCTTGATCCACAAGCACAAGAAAGAGAGAGCATACTGAGAATGACATGAGTCTTTTGAAACCTCAAAGCTGGTCCCCAATGCCATATCTCCTCCAACAAAGCCACACCTCCTCTAATAAGGCCACACACACTCTTGGCTCTTGCTGACACATAATATTCTCAGAGTTATCAGTTTCTGCTCTGTACGTGAATAAGCTGCTGTGGGTTGGTAGTGAGGGATAGAGCACAGGAGTGCATGGCAGAACACACTTGCTCATGTCATAGAAGCCAGATAACAGAGCCAGCTAGGAAGAAAACCAAGGCATACCTCAGTGACCACTTCCTCCATCCATTTCTCATCTTTCATAATTCCACTGTTTCCCAATAAACTGCTCAGACTTTGAATTCATCAATAGCTTCCACCACTGATACGATAAGAGCTCCCACAGACACTGCTAGACGTAAGCTTTACAGGTTTCATTAATTCCAATCTCATCGACAATCAAGATTAGCCAGGATGGCAGACATCTACGGTAGGGATGGGTGGTATTTGGAAAATGTTTGAACCTGTCACTCAAATTTTCAAAGAATATTTAACAGCTCAGAAGCCTATTTCAAAATACAGTAACTACTAAATACATTGATTAAGAAGTTAAGTCTGACATACCAAAAATAACTGAAATTTGAACTCCATATAATTATTATATAGCTTCAGTCAATGAAAGAAACATTAAAGTTCTAATTTTATAAACACTGTTCCTAGATATAAAAAATTAAGTAAATATAATTTAATTCATGAGTTATATTGGTATTTTTGTTGCCAAAACAAGAAAGACCCATATAAGTAAACAAAATTACAAGCTGACCTAACTTTTGAATATAAATAGAAAAATCCTTAATAACAGAACTATACATCAGACTAAAAGAAACTGAAACATCATGGTCCAGTTGGGTTTAGGCCAAGAATATGAGAACTCATTGAAATGAGAGTATTTATTAATCTTTATTAAATGGAAAAATATCTCAATAGATAAAAGTAAATCTAATATCCAAAGCCTGCCTGTGCTTAAAAGTCAAGTCTCAGCAGATGGGAAATGCAAAAATCATCTTTATTAAATGTATTTGACCAAAACTGACAATACTCAATAATATACAAAGGTTAAAAATTCAGATTGTTTCTTAGACCAGGATGAGCATCCTACATACCTCAGAATGTTCTTAAACAAATAAGGATTGCCAAAAAGCAAGAAAGATGTCATTCAGGCTGACAAAATGATGAGTAGGTAAGAAATTCAAATGCGTTTTTCAAATACTTGAATGTGTAAAAGTTTGGCAATGACTTAGGATTAATAGTCAACATATCAATCACATTTCTATACACTAGCAGGTAAGAAAAAAGTGCAATTAGATCAGTGGCTATTCAGAAATCCCAGGGTTATAAGTTCTCTGAACCTGATGCGCAGTGCTTTGGAGCCAGGACATGTATTATTTTGCAGTTAAGAACTGCTTTCCATTATGAGCCCTTTTACAAGACACCCTCGACTTTGCTAGGCTCCAGGAAGTGCATATGTCCTGAAATGACAAGCTTGACTCAGCCCAAACTGGACTACAAAAGAATTGCTTAAAACCTACAGCCAGTGTTCCCGCCCTACCAGGAAAGGACACATGACTCTGTTGACATGCACCTGTGGTTACATATAAGGGCATGCTGGCTTCCAGGTTTCCTCAGTTCCTATTCTCAAGTCTGTTTTGAGACTACTTTCTTCAAGTCTGCTTTCTCTCTGCTTTGGACTCTCCCAAATGCCTCTAGATAGTTCTTTTCTTTCTTATCTACAATACAAATCTTCCCTCTTAACCATGGAGCAGCCATTTCAGTGATTTCTTCACTGTACTCTCATGTGCAAACTTCAAGCACAAAATCTGTTATTTCCTTGCTTCTTTTCTTGCTAACCAGGGCTTTTAGTTGCTCTTAGCTTCTTTTTATATGGCACTTTAGCTCTGAAGCCTCACACAGGTCAAGTTCTAAAAACAAAGGAGAGAAGAGGGTGAGCAAGAGATAGATAGGGAGAAGGAGAGAAGAGGGGAAGGGAAGGGAGAAGAGAGAAGAAAAGAACCACTGGGAAAAGAAGTCCTTTAATTCCAGCTATTGGGAGGGAGGCAGGCAGAGGTCTATGGGTTCTAGGCCAGCTTGGTCTACATAGTAAGACCATGCCTAGAAACACACAAATACATTAGATTATTTTATGATTCCTGAATCATATCTCCTCATCATCTTCTCTTTCCATTTTCTTTATTCTTTTGTCTTTTAAATTTTACTTAAACCTATTTTTAACATTTTGACTTTTTGCATGGGATGCAGCCAAATGATGGGATCATTGGTTTCTTCATGGGATTATGTTTAAGTTCTTATAAGGAATGCTCAGAAGAACCTTTATTCTAGGAATAATTTATCTCCATCATTAATTTTCTTTGACTGTTTTAGTCAATGTCTCATTTTATTATGACATAGCTGCTCTGTGGTTGACAAGACAGAAAATATTCCACAATTAACTTCTGGGATTGTCCAGTCTTCTGGTTTCCAGTCTTGAGTACAAATTCTCATTCATCAGCAGATCATTGTCATACCAAAGGCTTCAAAGTCCCCTTTACAGGTATTTCAATGTCTGGTTTGTGGCAGATTAGTTCATTTTCCTACTATGGTCAAATATCTGTCAAGAATCAACCTAAGAGATGAAGGCTTTATGCTGGCTTCCTGTTTAAGGGGATACGGTCTATCATGACAGAGAAGGGATGGCAGCAAGAGAGGAAGGCAGCTTATCACATTACTTCCAGGAAGCAAAGTGGACAAGTATTGAGTCCAGGCTGTAGACCTCAAGTCTTGCCCTCTGTGACCTACTTCATCCAGTGATGTTCCACCTTCTAAAACAAAGCTACCAACTAGCCTTCATACTTCAAATCGGTGCAATGTGGCCAACTAAAAATCCACTTAAAACCTGAGAGAGCTTGAAAAGGAATTCTAGACACAGAAAAACAAACTTTAGCTGCATTTTTTTCAGCTGGCAGCATGCAGGAGCTCCCTTAAGATAGGTTATCTTAATTCAGCAGTAGCAGAAAAAAAGCCACGTGGTTTTGAAATGGCGGCTTTCTGGGCCATGATGCCAGCTCTTTCAGAAGGCTGAGCATTTAAATGGGGTTTCTGGGCAGTGAGCAGCAAGTTACTTGATAGCAGCATGAGTCAACTGGTTGTCAGAGTTGAGGTGGTGAGGATGGCTCCCATCTGGCAATCTCAGAGACAGTGAACAGAATTCTGCCATGTTGGACTGGGAGGAGCAAGCAGACATTGCCATATTTGCCCTATAAATTCCACAGTTTAGGTTTTTAAGAAATGCTTAGCATTTTAAGAAGAGCTCCTGGACAGAAAATAATTACAGATAGACAATAAAGACAGATTCAGATTTAAAAAAAGACCTCTAAATGGGTACAGTGTTGGATAAATATATGTAGGCTTGGGAGAGAAAAGAAAAAGCATATAGACAGTTATAAAAAGAAGTAAATGGTTTAAAAAGAAAGGTAAAGTAAAAAGACAGAGTACAGACAGCCATAGATTAAAGGAGTAAAGAAAAATAAGCCACAAAGATGGAAAATACACAGAAAGTCTGGATTATGTATATTATTGTGTTTTTTTAGAATTTGTTGACTGTGACAGAGCTAAGTACAGAGAGACATTTCATTGTATGGGCTGCTAAGCTAAACTAGCATAGATATTTTAAAGGTATCATGTCTTCAGAATTTGGGTCTAAGGATTTGTAACTTTGGAAAAGAGGTTCTGCTTTTGTTTCCATGGAAGATGAGAACCTGTGGTTTTCTTCCAGACTAATGTGGTTTGATGGACCAAGACCCCCTGAAAGGTTGCCATGAACACCTCCAAAAAATTATTTCACCAAGAAAAGACAGGAAGCAGTTTGGAGAGAATGACACCCAAATCCCAAATCTTGTTTATAAATGTTTGTTTACATTTAAAGAGGGATATGCTATAGAGATTTGCATTGTATGGATCTTGGTTTATTGATACAAATTTAAGGTCAATTTTGTTATACTGTGTATATGTATTTCTGATCTTGATTATGGTATTGTGTTTGCCCAGTTCATTTAAAAATGTAATGTATAATTAAGAAATATAGGTTAATAGTCATCTATAATAGTCAAACTTGTAGTCATATTAGTTAGGTTTTCTAGATATATAGAGATATATTTCAATTACATAGGTATTCTTCAAGTCTTTCAGAGCCCTTCAGAATATGGCATTTATAATGTTTTAAGAAGTTAGGACTTTTCATGACATGAGACACATCTGCCCCTGGCACCACCAATAACTTCAAGAGGAAGATGGGAATCAACGAGGCTCCTTATGGAGTTTGTTAGCCATTTGGGCAAGAAACTGCTCTTGCTTGGACTGCTCGATGTTATGCTGCATGAAATGGACATACAGGACCCACAGAAAAATTACTGCTGAACTTGCCTAAAGGTGAGATGGTCCTTCAAGTTTCCTGCTTCATGAAAGAGACTGCAAGACATTCTTCAGGACACAGAAGAAAGTGACTGACAAACTGTCAATATAGGCAGAATTGTCTTTGAAAATTCATGCTTCATTGAAAAGTCTGCTAGACACTATGGGCCTGAAGGCTGAAGATGGATGCCCCAACGGTACAAAAGAACTTTTGGTGACTGTCCGGGTAGTGAGATATCTCTGTCAATTCTAGAGTTTTGGAAGTTGTTTACAATGCACTTCCTGTTTGCTTAGGTAATATTATATCCTTCTGAAGTATTTGATGGACTTGAAGAATAGATAGCTATAGTTATAGTTTTCCTTAGTTATGATAAAAGATAAAGTAGATATAACTATAATTCTTGTTTGATACCTGTTTTGCTATATATAATTTTTACTATGTTAAAGATAAAGCCTATTTAAAGAGAAAAGGGAGGTGGTGTGGGATTCCCCTCTATATGCTGTGAATACCATTGGCTAATAAGAAACTGTCTTGGTATGATAAGGTAGACCAAAGCTAGGTGGGAAAAACTAAACTGAATTCTGGGAGAAAGGAGACAGAGGCAGAGAGAAGCCATGGAGTGGCCACCAGAGACAGACATGCTAGAACCTTGTCGGTAGGCCATGAGCCTTGTGGTAAAATATAAAATAATGGAAATTGGTTAAATTAAGATGTAAAAGCTAGCCAATAAGAAGCTAGATCTAATGGGCCAAGCAGT
This sequence comes from Ondatra zibethicus, assembly GCA_004026605.1. Classification (NCBI taxonomy): domain Eukaryota; kingdom Metazoa; phylum Chordata; class Mammalia; order Rodentia; family Cricetidae; genus Ondatra; species Ondatra zibethicus. The sequence goes on along the minus strand of PVIU01008953.1, from coordinate 73,302 downwards.
GATTTAATTAATAGTTTCTGTGTGGTTATTTGGGGAGTCTGTGCAGCCAGGAAATGAACAAGCAGCCTCCTACAACACTTTGTGACCTACTTCATCCAGTGAGGTTCCACCTTCTAAAACAGAGCTACCAACTAGCCAGTGGTTCTCAACCTTTATAATGCTGTGACCATTTAATATAATTTCTCATGTTGTGGTGACCTCCAACCATAAAATTACTTCATTGCTACTTTCTAACGGTAATTTTGCTACTGTTATGAATCATAGCATCTGATATAAAGGGTATCTGAAATGTGGCCCTTGTGAAAGGGTTGTTCAACTTCCAAAGGTATCATGATGCAGAGGTGGAGAACTGCTGAACTAGAACATGTGTGCAAATGTTTGAACATGTGGGTGACTGTCTTAAGTTACTTTTCCACTATTGTAAAAGATGCCGTGACCAAGGCAGCATACAGAAAAAAGAAGCTTACAGTTCTAGAGGATTAGAGTCTGTGACTATCATGGCAAGGAGTACAGCAGCAGGCAGGTAGGTGTGGCAATGGAGAAGTAGCTAAGAGCTAACATCTCTACAAGCACAAGGTGGCAAAGGGAGCTAACTGGAAATGGTGTGGGCTCTTGAAACCACAAATTCCACCCTACACACAGTGACACACCACCTCCAACAAGACCACATCCAGTCATCCTTCCTCAAGAGTTCTACCAACTGGGCCCAAGTATTCAAACATATGAGCCTATGGGGGTCATTCTCATTCAAAGCACCACAGGGCCATTTCATATTTAGACCAAACAGAGCTTTTATTGTTCCATAATAAAACAGGCCAGTGTCTCTACAACTCATGGGTATTGCTGGCTTTAGTCTGTCCCCCAACTGCACCCTCTGTGTGGTAAATTAGGACAATCACTTGGCTTACTTCATAATTGAAGGAAAAAAGTTTGCAAGGTCTATCATATAATGTCCAAGAACCATTAATTCACCTATTTTTAGATTCCTTATCTATTAAAGTGAAAGGCTAGATACAATCCATGTTACCCCTTCTTGATCATATTTAGACATTGCTTAACTTGTATCTTGAAAAAGAATTATTTTGAAGTGAAGACATTCATGGCTGTGGTCATTTAGCTGTGTTTGAGGAGAGCAACAGAGATGAGGACATGACTCTCTCACGATGTCGAGTTAGCGCATATAAAGTGTAGTTTGTATCTCATCCATCTGAAGAATGGAGTGCCACTTGAGAAAATATCTTCAAGCTTCACGAAACAAGAAACCATATTTACTGAGATATGAAGATAATAAATATGAATAGCCCCAAGCACAAACCTCATTTCAGCATTGTGGGTTCTGAATGCCATTCAACTTCCTTTCAGAAGGAAAAGATGTGTTGGGATAAGAACCTTATCCATCTCAAGCACGGTTTAACTTTTTAATAGATATATTACAAAGCATGAAGATGTTTTAACCATATTATCATAGCGATCCCTAAGTGAAGAAAAACTGTATTCTTTAAACGCACATTGTTTAAATAGTATCATGACTACAACTTGCATAATTTTGGCATAAAATTGCCTTGAGAAACTTTTCTCCAAACGTGTTGACTCGGTCTGTGACTCATATGAAATAGTCATCTGTGGGTGCCAACTACTTCTTTACATACCAGTGGTCTTGGAAAATACAACCCTAGGTCCATTGCAGGTTCTGCTAGAATTTTACCCACTGTGTAAATTTCCAGGCAAAGTAAACAAAAGCAAAAGAAAGCAAAGGGAAAGTAGAGTGGGTATTTACCAGGACCTATTACTAGCCATACCCTGGTTTTGTTTCTTTGTCCGGTTTGCTGGTTTGTCACCATAAATGAATTTTGGTATTAAACACTTCAATGAGTAACAAATATTCATGATATGATATGCTTACAGGCTTTGGACTTTTTGTAAAGTAAATCTTTTGAAGTGCACAATAAAAAGCCTCTCACTCACAGAACCAAAACAGATATTTTTTTAATTCTATACAATATAGCACAAGTTTTCATATTCATATAGACATTTCTCAATAAATATTGAAGAAAAATATTGCCAACATAGAAGTGTAAGAAATGGACCTTGATTCAAATTCATTTCTACTTTAAAAGAAATGCTCAGATTTGCAAGTAGTTTTCATCATTCAACATCAGAAAAAGCTACCACAGTGTGTGACGTGATGTCCAACATGTGTTAAAGTCAGATGTGAACTCACTCTGAAGCCCTGGCTGGCCTGGCACTCAGAGATCCACCTGCTTCTGCTTCTCAAATGTCAAATGATGGGATGAAAGTCTGGCAGGTTTAATCTTAATATTCTTCATTATTACTTAGAAAACAGTATACTCAGACTCAAATATGGAAGTATCATATCCTGAATTGCTATCTTAAATGTGTTTTTGTCACTCAGTCATTAATGTGCACATGCTAAGATAATTAATTTAATGTTTCATTTTCTACCCAATGTCACAGGCAAATCTTGCACAACTAAAACACCATCATTTTCTTCTGTCTCCCAGAATAAAGACATTCCCTTCTGCATATTTTGAAAATTAAAGAGTCATTAGTGGTGAAAAAGACAAAATGCATATAATATTTATGATATGAGCCATTAATACCTCCTTTGCCACTATGAGCTGTGGCATAATGACATAATGGTGATGATATTTGTATAACTACAATTACATATCCCGGCAGTCATAGGATTCTCTTATAGTTCCTCAGATTCTGCTGTTACCTGTTATTCTGGCCTATTAGGCATTGTAATTGTGCACTTGGATGTTCTTTAAGGACCATCTTAGGTGCCCTCATAGATTACAATGGTTCCTCTGAAACAGTGACCAGATCTGTTATGTAATTATATAATTAAGTCCAGGTAGTAAAACCTTAACAAAAACTCTTTTTAAAAAAATAAACAGCCTGCACTGGGGCAAAGGATGACTTTGATTGCAAGTTAGATGTGGTTTTAAAAAAAATGGTATATATCCAAACTCAACAACAAAGCTTTCTCAGCACCAGTCTCTGTATTGGGATTGCAATCTGCAAGGCACGTGCAAGGGAGGAGGAACCAACCCCTCAGGCATCATTGACTTTGGCCTAGACAGGCCTTCATCAGTGGCATTTCAAGAGACATCCATCTTCTTCCTCATCCATCAGAGCAATTCATAGAATCTGTGTGGTTTAGTGTTTGTATTTTAAGTCAACTTCATTCATTTTGCCACAATTCCATGTGACCCAAATATGTCATTTTAGCTGAATTTCCAGAGGCGAAAGCAACCAAAATAAGTAACAAAGACGAGGAATTAGTTCAACCACAAAGCTAAAATGCGATACTTTCAGAAATATTTGTGTGTGTGTGTGGTATTGTGCCTGTTGTACAGTGTGTGTGTGTGTTATCTGTACTTATAACTGTGAGTATATGCACACATCTGTGAGGTTATACATATGTGGGTGTGGATGAGGATAAGGACCATTGCCCTCCACCTTATAGCCTGAGAAAGGGTCTCTCATTGAACCCTAAGCCCATCAATTGGGCTGGCTAAGTATCAGGGACCTGCCTGGCCCTGTCTCTCCCCACACACATGCAGTGCTGGGGTTACAAGTGCATGCCAGCACACCCAGCTTTGTATGCGTCTAGGAATCCAATCTTAGGTACTCATGCTTATACAGAAGCACTTTATCAACTAAGACATCTCCCTTCATAATAATTTTCATGTTAATTTTTAATTATATATAATAATCACAACCAAACATATATATTATATACATGGAATATTTGTTTGTCTTACATAAGGCAGAACAAATGGAAGCATCCTAAATGTCTAAACATAGGAGAAGAGATAACCAAAGTATATCATATGCCAAAGGTAATATTGTCCACAGAGATAACCAAAGTAAACCATATGCCAAAGGTAATATTGTCCACAGAGATAACCAAAGTATACCATATGCCAAAGGTAATATTGTACATAGTTGTGTAAAACTGTGTTCCTAAATATTTTATATTGATGGGAGAAATATAATAGTTATTTGGGGACTCATTATATGTCAAGTACATGTAGTGGCATGTGAATGCTTCATATACCACATCATTTTGTTTTCCAATAGCTCCTGGAAGAGCATCTAGTTATAATATTCACTTCATACGTTAAAATGAGTATTTTATTCCTAAATTATGGAGTATTTCCTTAACAAAGATTAAGCATTTTTTAATGCGTACAACACATACAGTGCAATGGTGATCAAGGAGATTTAAAGAGGCTGAATCATTTCCCAAGTCTGATCTGAAGGCACACATCACAGGCTGGCTGCAGAGGTATCTTCCTCTGTTCAAGGCCATCTCACTATATCGCTTCTGATGATTAGCACCCTGTGGAAACAAACGGCACAGGCTACCCTTCAGAGAAAATAAAAATGCAACTAGCTTACAAGATAAACTATGCAGGAAACTAAAAGATTGGAAGGATAGACACTTGGTGCTGATAAGAGGCTTGCCCTTGAGTGGTGATAATTCACTCGGGTGTTTTCCCTTCTCCTTTCTCTGTTTTCAAGGTATCTTAGAATAATCAAGGTAGCTTCTTTTTTTTTTCAGTCCTATAGGAGATGAGAATTTTTTTCTTAGTCCTAAGCAGACATTCTTTTCTGTAAAGATAAGGGAGTCATGGATATGAATATCTATCACAAATAACCTGGGGATATAGAATCTTAACAGAAGCTACTGAAATAAAAGTTAAAAAAAAAAACGCGGGGAAATATTGAAAAACTAGAAAAAGTCCAACTTTTGTTTAATAAGGGACAAGAAGGAATGCCACCTTTTTTTAGGCAGGAAAGCACTTTTAAACAATTGTTTCCTTTAGCAGGATGGTCTTTGGTTCTATCCAGACAAGCATCACATTTTCTTTCATATAGGAAATCTGTAGTGTGTGTGTGTGTGTGTGTGTGTGTGAGAGAGAGAGAGAGAGAGAGAGAGAGAGAGAGAGAGAGAGAGAGAGAAAGAGAGAGAGAGAGAGAGAGGAAACTAGAAAGAAAGGTAAGGGAAACAAGAGACAATAATAAAATATACCCAACATAAAAGCAGCTGAGACTATTGGGGGAGGAGGGGGACCCAATGAAGGGGGTAGTGTGAGGGTTGAGAGAGGGCAGTAAGTAAGAGGGACAGTGAGAACAAAGTACAAAGTATTAGTTGCTTTTCTTATTGCTATGACCAAATACCTACAAAGCAACTTAAAGAAGGAATGGTTACGCCAGGCATGGTGGCCCACACCTTTAATCCCATCACTTGGGAGGCAGAGGCAGGCAGATCTTGGAGACTGAGGCCAACCTGGTCTACATAGTGAGTTCCAGGGTTAAGGCTACACAGAAAAGCCCTGTATTGGAAAACTGGGGGTGGGGAAAAATGGCTTATTCTAACTTAAATGTAAGGGGGTTATTCCATCATGTGAGATGATGTAGGAGGAGCCACCAGGAGGCTGGCTGGTCACAGAGCAAGGGCAGTTACCAAGCAGAAAGTGGGAAGTTATTAAAACCTCCAGGCTCATCACGAGAACCCACTTCCTCCAACAAGGCTCTGCCTCCTAAGGGTTCTACAACATTCCCAACAGAAACCCCATATGAGCCTATTGGGAACATTTAACATTCAAACCACATCAATATATGGAAATGTCACAACGAAACCATTATTTCACATGATAGCTAAAAACTGATAAACAGTTTCTGGTATCAGGAAAGCTCAGAGATCCTGCCAAAAGTTAAAAGGCATTAGGAGTTCTACAGAGTGGGGGCCAAGTGTGATTCTCCACAATCTATGAAGAACCAAAGCTTCAAAGGCTTCCTGATGGCTGCTGCAGATAACAGATGGGGCATACGACCAGTTCTAGCATTCAGTTGCATTTTCTGTATTGACTGCCTAACTCTTGCACTGTACTGTATATAAATTTTAATGATGATGAAAACTAAGATATTACTTTTCATCTTTAATAAAAGTTCCCCTTCTAAGGAACTGCATACTGGGTGGGAAGTAGGGAAATCTTCATCTTCTCATGGAGTAAGGTCAATCTCTTTCTTGGGCAAGACCCAACCTTGGGGGAACTTCCCTGAATTTAAAGAATCTAGGAGGAAAGCAGTGGTTCTGTGGACGGAACCTGACCCCAAATCTCTTAGCAGCAAATGAAAGAACTGTAAGAAGTATAGGGGGCCTGGGAAGATGGCTCAGTCAGTAAAATGCCTGTGTCTCATGAATAAGAGAACCAGAATAATGTGGAGGCCCAAAAATGTGAGCCTATTGCCACCTTGTCTGATGGTCACAGAGAACAGAGGTTGCTCAAAATGGTTGACAAGTATAGCTGCACGTCCTGACTCAGGGTGTGATTATTTGGTTCTTTTGACATTAAGATGGCTCATACATGTAGATCTATTCCTTCCTGACAGATGGTCAGGACATGCAAACGTACTTCTGCTCCTTCTTTTGTAATATGAGGTTACCCGGGGAAGGGCTGTTTTCCGGATACTTGGTCTACTGCAGCTTCACTGCCTAAACAACAGAATATGCTAATGAAGATGAGCTCATTACAGTGGGCACCCACCTCATGTGGCCAGCATTCTTACAAGAGGCAAACAAAAGAAAAGCTGTGTGAAAACACACAGAACCTAAGTGCCTGCAAGACAAGAGTGACCAGCTAGCATCACAGATTTGGTACAGATTCTCCTTCAGAAACTCACCCTGTTTATACTATGATCTCAGATTTCTAATGCCCATAACTATGAAATAACGAAATTGGGGAAGGGGTGTTGTTTGCTATAAGAATGTGTTATATCATCACCTGGTAACTGTCCTTTCCATCTATTGCATCATGGATCTCTTATCCTATGACAACATCCTTAACTTGCATGGAAAACTCCATTGGAAAAGAAACAGCACTTATTTTTTTTTTCTGTTAAACACAGGAGATCAGCACATTCCTGTATCAGAGTGGCCAAATGAAATGCAATGGGCAGATCCTGCATCTTATTTGTTAAGTATGCAGACTCCATTTATGTAAAATAGGTTACCAATAAAAAAACAAATGGATGATCCCTTACTGTGCCAGCTTTATGGATATTTCCTTCTTGCTATTTATAGCAATGAACTCTCAGCAAAATCTCTGAGATGCTTAACCTGCCTCCTATTAAATTTTGATTAGACATTGGTGGGTCACACCTAAAATGCTAAATAAGTGGGTATAAGGGGTACTTCAGAAATTAAGACTCTCCAAATGGAAGTAATTCTAGTGGTTGGAAATGAAAAGCCAAATGCCACTGTCAAAATGTGTCCCCAACCCTGATGGTTGGAAAGGTTGAGATGAAAAAATTGTGATCTAATCTAGAACCGGAACAGGCACGTCACTGAAATGACGTGCAATCCAAATCTACTGTCATCTACACTTTGCCTGGGTAGAGATGAATAATGTCTACTCACACCATAGGGCTCCAACAACAGATTAAAATGTGACTCCACCAAATCCAACTTTTCCAGCCAATGAGTTTATTATACTACTGACAAAGCATGAGTAAGGAGTTACTTATAGTAGTGCAAACACATCACAAAGAAGTCTCTCTTGAACATGTGGCTTCGTCATGGATGTACAGGTAAGCTTCGGCTTCTGTATGCTGTAGCACCTTCTGAGCCTACGAAAGTATGTGTAACTTGGGCAGAATCACAGACTGATGTCAGGGAAATGTAGCAAGGACTGGTGGAGACCTCAGGTGAGGGTTCCCTGACTCCCTATCCCTTTCTACGAGGGAATGTCAACAGGCATGAACTGGAGGGTCACTCACACGTGGTCACAGTGAAGATAGTAATGGCTTATGGTAATGGTCATTCTCAGAAGACACTGTTCTACATCTGCACATAGACTGCAAATGGAAGCGAACGCTCATGCTAACGCTTGTAAAAACCAATCCTCACATTCGTTGAGCCACGTTGTCTCATAACGGTTAGGTCAGAAGGCAGGGGTTGTGGTTTGAGTGTAAAATGCCAATCATAGGTCCATGGTTAAGCCTTCACCTGAAACAAGTGGTGACGCTGTTCCAGAAGAATGTAGAAACTTTAGAGGACAGTCCTGGCTGGAAAAAAAAAGTAGATAATTAGGAACAGACTCCGGGGCCTGATACCCAGGCATCACTTCCTATTTTCTCTGTGTCTCGATTGCTACCCTCTTGCTACCATGCCTTCCCTGCAATGAAGGGCTATATCCTTTCACTCCAAACAAACCCTTTTCCATTAAGTTACTTCTTGTCGGATATTTGATTAGCACAATGAGAAAACAAACTAATAAGATATTTATACCCTTGCAATTTAGAGACAAAAGTACTGAGGTTTGGAGGGATTTGCTATTCAAACCCAGGATCCAAGATCTTATTCATTCTACACCCTTCAATTGTCTCTCCACACCTTTGTTTTTGAGTAATGGGAATTAGAAACAATGAAACCCGTCCTGACTCACTTAGAAGAGAATATATATTTGCACATCTGAAGATTGGAAAAGCAACTCTGGCAACAGATGCAGTGATGCAAAACTCATGGGAAAACCAAACAAGAAAGCCACTAGTGGAAGCAGAGTTACAGAGAACCTTCCTTTGAAATTGGACTAGAAAGTCCTGGAGCTTCCAGAATACTCAGCTAAATAGACAAGATGTGTACATTAGGACAACCACCTCCACGTTCCTGTGGAAACCAAGGACTGAACACAACATCCAGTTATTCCATGGTCATTCAGCATTCTGCAGAGCTGAAAAACTGACTCATGTTGTAAAGTGTACAAACTCACACTAATCCTCCTGCCTCGTCATTCCAAGTGCTAGGATTACAAGTGTTAGCCACCACACCCAGATCTTACTGTTTTAAGGAAGAATTATAGAATTCTGAAAAACTAGCTAGTAGCTTTAAGTCTCTAGTGTCAAGGAAAAATTTCCTGTGAAAATGAGTTTGTAAAGTTAAATGTGAGGGAGAGACAATGTGGAGAATGAAGGGTTGGGAAAGGACATCCCGGAGAGAATTTCCATCAGAAGGCCTATTCAGGAGGGAGCTGGACAGTAGGAACAAACAAAAGATCATCAGGATAGAGATCAGTCAGTGATGGCTTGAGGTGTGGTTTGCTTATTACAGGGAACTCTTGGCAGACAATAGAGTTGAAAAACAAAGCATAAGCAAAGTCTGTTTGCATCTTCAAATCCATCCTTGACATCCCTGGGGTCAGACCACAGAGAGCCAGGAGGGAACAGGAGGAACATGGCCAGGAAGTCTAGATAGAGTTCACCTTGAAGGAAACTGGGCTTGAGATAAGACAATGGCTGTCGTCCTGGAGACAGCGGGTCCAGTTCATTCTTGGGAGCTAGAATGCCAACAGCCAGGGCAGGATGAAAGGGAACCAGTGATGGCTCAGACTTGTGATGATGAATGACCAGAAGAGCACTGAGGTCATTCTCCAAATGTGCACTATATATAAAGAGAGAGATCGTGTGTGTGTGTGTGTGTGTGTGTGTGTGTGTGTGTGTGTGTGTGTGTGTGTGTGTGTGGAGAGAGAGAGAGAGAGAGAGAGAGAGGGATATAGAGAGAGAGAGAGTAAGAGAGAGCGAGATTCATTCCATAAGTTCTATGACTCTAGAGAACCCTGACTAATACAAGCATCCACATAGAGGAAGGCAGGCTTAGATCCTCCTACTCATGCACCTTGAGCAATCACAGATAATGAAACAACTGTAGGCCTCACAGTTATTAATTAAGGTAGACGAACCCAAATGCAAGCACGTGGAAATGCTTAACAACCAGTTCCCTGCAGGTTTATGCCACTTGCTGATTTCCCTGGTGTAAATGTTATGCCACCACAAACTTAAGCTGTTTTTAATAACTGGCTTGCAAAATGCCTGAAAATTTGGTACTGTACCCCCTTAAGTATGTAGGGCAGGTTCCAACACTCTTGTGTGTAAATGAAGTTAGATTTTCTCAGAACGCTGAGAAAATATGCCTTGTTTCCCAAGCTTATACAAGGATTTTTTTCCCAATGGAAATTTAGACTTAAAATGAGAAAAATCAATTGGAGGAAGAAGAAACGTCATATGAATAGCATCACCTTCTCTGCCTTAAGGCTAAATCAGCTGTAGAACCTACAGTTTATTAACTGCATCAATTATCAACATTCACTTGGCCAAACCTTAACACTACAAAGTCCAACTCTACTCCCACCATAACACTCTCCACTGGAGGAAAGTACACAACCATAATTCAAATGTTATCATACACAAGATAAGTGTAAGGTTATCCTTAACACTGCTAGAAAGCCCACAATTGCTTTCTAGGTATTTATCCTCCACCATCCTAAACATTTGTCTCTCTGAACCTCCACCATGTTGCCTACAGTGTGAATTCAGCTGGTGTGCCCACTTTCTTCCTCACAAAGGAAATCAGAGGCATTCAGAGAGTGCTGGGAAACACTTACTGCCACATTACCACAGACAGCATCTTCATCCTTCATCCTTTCTGCCATATCAGCAGTGACAGCCATGGGAACCAGGTCAGAGACACAGCTACATGCTGCCACCTGCAGCATCATCAAGGGTTCTTTGTAGGGACCTCCACACAGGTGAAGTCAAGATTTCTGACTGCACCTTTGAAAAGAATTTCAGGACTAGTTGTTATGAAATAGTTGGAGTTTATCAAGAATAGGGTTTGACATGGATATAAGCAAGAGGCTCAAAGCAAGAATGAGTCAAGGGAAGAAGAAGACACACCAAAACCTGGATGCAGACTTCTCAAGGGGGAACTGCCCTTCAGTGTCTTGGTAGAAGTCACATTTAATTTTGGTGGTTCTCAAGTTGAATTTCCAAGTATTGCTAAGAAAGTTGTGAGGTTTCCCCACTTTTGTTTTTCCCACTTTTACAATCAATGAAATTGGAACGTAGCTCTGGATATGATTAAAATAAAACCTTGCATCACAGGGGATACACAAGAGGACTAAAGGGAGTTTAACGGAATTTCTTGTGATAGTCCTAAAATAAACAGGTTTAAAGCTGAGAAAGGAGAAAAACACCATTGTGTTAGCTTGTGGCTTTATTGCTGTGAAAAAACATCATGACCATGGCAACTCTTATAAAGAAAACACTTAATTGGGGTAGCTCACATATAGTTTCAAGGTTCAGTCCATTATCATCATGGCACAGAGCAAGGCTGCGTGCAGGTAGACATGGTGCTGGATGTGAGAGTCTTACATCTTGCAGGCAACAGGAAGTAGATTGACTGTCACACTGAAGGGAAGTTGAGCAAAAGAGACCTCAAAGCCTGCCCCCACAGTGACACACTTCCTCCAAAAAGGCCACACCTCCTAATAATGCCACTCCCTTTGGGGCCCATTTTCTTTCCATCCACCACACACATACACTAAGGCCAAGGATGATGCTTTGCTATTTAAACAGTTTTTCTTGAAACACCTCTCTAGAGAAGGAGCATTGCCTTTGTGTCAGCACCCAGAGTAAACAGTAATGTGCTAGCAGGAAACTTCAACCAGACTCCTTTCTCTCCCACCCTCTCTAACCTGTTCAAAGATAGTACTCAGTTTTCTCCTTTTCCTGCGGCTACTTTAATTCCCCCTCCCCATCACTTTTCCCCTCTCATTGTACTACCATGCTGCTCACCTGAGAACAGCCTTCAATCATGTCTTTCACGTTGCAGAAGTTTCCAGTTTATTCTGAACCTAGATCCCAATGCAATGTAAATCAATCATCCTATTCCTAGGCATGAAATTCTACCAACTTCACACAAAAAGCCCAGGTCCTTATAACCTGCCATTTTTAGACTCTGTAACCTCAGTCTTTACAACCCTGTTGTCTTCAGACTAGCCAGACAAAGTGCCACCTCCTACCCAAACCCCACCGCACCCCACCCCTTTGGCTCTTCTTTCTTTAGCTTCACTGTCCCCTTTTGCTGTTCTCATTATTTCTTAAACATCTCAGGTGAGCTCCCACTATTGGGGCCCTTGTGATGGCTCTGACATCTATTCAAATATTTTGGGGACCAAATCCATGCTTTAAGGTCCCCACTATAAGTCACCCTTTACTCAAATACCAGTTCGTTGAGAGGCCACAGTCTCTTTATCTAAAACTATCCCATACTCTCCCACAACTGCCATCTTATATTTTTCTCAGTACTTATAACCACTTAGTATGCTGATAATATATATCACTACATATTTGTTTATTAGCTTTATTTACTTAGTAAGAATGTAAATATTGTAGATATATGAAATCTTGTAAACATTGCTGATATGATTGACTTTGAAAATCATACTGATATGCAGCTGGGGTTCAAAAATGTTTATAGAATTAATGGAATTCATTGCTATTACCATCTAGATGTTTTAAATAATCAAAAATATCACTCTAAGCACCACCTTGTCTTACAAAGAGAAACTTCTAAGGCTCTGGGAACATCATGGCAGATGGGGCAGAAAGAGCATAAGAGCTGGGACATGGAGCGAGAAGCTATGAAGCCTCATGTGCTGTACATGTCATAGGCAAGGCAGCCATGATCTCCTAGCATCTTTTGGTTACCTACACTGAGCCTCTGTAAGACAGGGCCTGTCAACAATCAATCATGGATTGGGGCAGAGCCCACAGCTCCCTTACCACTGAAGTATTTACTACTCATGAATTTCAGGGAAGGACAACCATTGTCTTTAGTTGTATACCCACAGGTGAGTGTACTAGGCTCCAATAGACAGTTCCAGACCATGCTCACACAGGCAGCCCTGGTTAAATCAGTGGGTCACAGAGCAAAACAGGAGGTATCAATGTGGAGAAGAGGAGGAGGGAGAGTGAGCAGGGGAAGAGGAGGCAGAGACAAGAAAAGATTACTCAGAATGCCTTATTCACATGTGTGAATTTGTCAAAGAACAAGTTTAATCAAAGTTATAAGTAATTTTAAGGCTTTCATTTTGTTTTGCTTCTAAGTTCCTTGAAATGTGGCTTCCACCCTCTTTAACACATTCAGATGTGACAAGGAAAAAGTTTTATCTGCCCTAAGCACTTATACACTCAGATTTACAGATCTCTGAGGGCACTTATGCCTCTACTGTTTATTTATTTTGGAATTATTTTATTATCAGCTTTACACGGTTATAAACTATTGCCAAGATGAAAACGCCCTCAGAGGACCACTATTACTTTTCCTCAAGATGCTCTCATGCTCTCTGACCTGACCTTCAGCAATAACTGCAGCTTCTTGCAGAAAATGGAGAATATAAAATCCTCCTTCTGTGCTCTGGGCTGAAGAACTTTCTACCCAGTACCAAGAGCAGGGTGCTATTGGCCACGGGCACTGTGGTGTTCAAGTGTCAGTTCCTCTGGCACCATCACATATATTTGTATACCACAGCACCTGGAAAAACAAATGGAATTCACCATGGCCAGGTGTCTTTGGATGTATTATTACTACTATTATTATTAATTTTGATGGGGGATTTTTTTTCCTCTGAGAATTGCATGCATACATACCACGATAAGAAGAAGAGACTAGAAGTTCCCAGACCTAATTGTGCATCTCTACCAATACCATCCCCCAAGTGCACAGGAAGACAAGTGGCCATCAGACAGACAGATAATGGAGTGCAAGGGGATGTGTTTTCATCTTTACAGTTTTCCCCTTGATACTTTCAGAATATGCTTCTGGTTTATTGAGTCATTTCCCTTTCATTGAGCTTTACATCCCTTCCACTGTTTCGTAATTATTGTTCAGCCATGGGCTGATTTTGGCATATTTTGATTTAGTTTTTAATGAGACCCCTCTCATAGATGCAGGATAGTAAAACTGAAAGGTCCAAATATAGTAATGGATTTTGATACACATTCTCAAGTTACCTTCCAGAGAAAGTGAGGTACTTTTCATGTCTCAGGCAACATGTGCCAACCAGTGTTACAGAATATTAGTTCAAAATGTGTTACATTCATTTATGCTGTGGAATATTTTTTTAATGATGAAAAGATGTGTTGCATTCTTTTATGTTACATTTGTTTAACTCTGTAAAGCTGTGTTACCTTGCCTGCCTAAAACACCTGATTGGTTTCATAAAGAGCTGAACAGCCAATATCTAGACAGGAGAGGGATAGGCAGGGCTACAAGGCAGAGAGAATAAATAGGATTAGAAATCTAGGCTCAAGAGAACAGTAAGAAGTAAAAAAAGGAGGAGAGGAGGATGCCAGGGGCCAGCCACCCAGCTACACAGCCAGCCACAGAATAAGAAGGAAAGAAAAATATAGAGACTAGAGAAGGATAAAAAGTCCAGAGGCAAAACATAGTTGAAGAGAAATGGGATAATTTAAGTTAGTAAGCTTGGTTAGTGTCAGGGACCAGCTGCGACAAAAATACCTCTTGCCAGGGTAAGGGCATGGGGCTTTTGAAATATAAGTAAAGAATATAAAGACACATGATAAATAATAATAACAGAAACCATAGAAACTAGTACCAGGAGGGAGTTCCAGTGACTACTAAATTAGCCCACGTTTAATTTCCAATTGCTTAAAATACCCCTGACCCCAAAAGGTAGGAGTAAGACAAAAAACTGCAATAACATGATATGAGGAAATGAACAGACCAGTTGAAGGTCGTGGCTACATTCATAGTTAAACATTCTGTTGCTAGAACAAAACAAGTCATGCTCATACCCTAGACCAAAACATTCTGTAGGCAAACGACTCCCTGGGTGGAATCTAATGCTATCTCTTTAAAGGAACTGGAACCTTTGTCAAATCCTTAAACTTTTGTTTGAGGTAGACGCATCTGCTTCTCTATTCCTGTAATGCAAGGTCTGGCTATTAGCCACACCTGTTGACAATAACCTCGAGAGGGCAGAACTCTATGATCTAAATCTAAGTGGGACCTTTGTTTGAGGTAGAAACACAATAACCTTGAAGAAATAAAGGTAAGTTCCAACTCTGACCTTTGGTCAACTTGGAAATAGGCACACATTTTTGAGTCTCCACAGGTTAGAAATAAGCCAAGCTAAGGCTGGCCTTCCTAAGGAACAATAGTTTCCATGTATTGATTTGGGAGCTGGGTGTTGGGCCCCCTAAGAGTGGAGAAAAAAAAAAAACAACTACAAGCCAATATAACTGAGCATGCTCCAGCATTGACAGGAAGTCACCTCCTACCTGACTTCCTTCCAGATCCCTTTGGGATGAGATTTTTCAGAGTTCTTTTGTTGTCATTTGTTCTCTATCCCTTTGGGATTTTGTTTGCTTGCTTGCTTGCTTGCTTGCTTGCTTGCTTGCTTGCTTATAGGTGTTTTGTTATTTTCTGTTTGCCTGCACTATTTAATTACGTTATACATTGTTTTTACTGAAGTGGTTTTATGTTAGAAAGCAAAATTCACTTTCTTCCCACCCTGTTTGTAGACTTCCACTCAATACTGGGCCAATTCCTACCCAGAATGGAAACTCAGTTTTGTGGCAAGATGAAATCTGCTATCACTGTCTAGTTTTGTTTCTCTTAGTTCAGACTCCTCGTATATGAGCTAACAGAGTAGGAATGTGTCACAGAGTTATATACAATGAAAGACAGAAAAAAAAGTCAGCAAGAGATACATATAGGTAGTTGTTATCTCCCTAGTCTAAACCACACAGGAATCTGGGAGTGCCTGGGCCTGCTTGTTTTTGCAAGTGGCTGGAGCAGGGATGCAGTCATAAGCCGACAGAAGCAGGATAGAGAAAGCCTGACAAGAAAATGGAATGTCATATATCCAGTGTAGGTAGACACAGCCAGAAAAGAAGAATAAGTTTGAAATCAACAAAGAGTTTATGGGGATTTAGTGGGGGTCTTGTTCCATCAAACCACATTAGTCTGGAATGAATCCACAGGTTCTTATCCTCTGTGGAAACAAAAGCAGAACCTCTTTTCCAAAGCAACGTATCCTTAAATCCAAATTTTGAAATTAAGATGCCTTTAAAATATATATGTTGGTTTAGCTTAGCATACAATGAAATGTCGCTCTGTACTTAGCACATTTACAGTCAAAAAATTCAAAGAAAACGCAATCATATACATAATCCAAACTGTCTGTGTATATTCCATCTTTACATGGCTTATTTTTCATATTCTATTAACTTTTCCTATAAGTTTAATATTTATTTTATCCTTACTCCTTTAACCTATGACTGTACTCTTTTATATTATAACTATCTGTACTCTTTTTCTTCCCTCTCCCAAGCCTACATACATTTATCCAACACTGTGATCCATTTAGAGGTCTTTTTCATCTGAATCTGTCTTTATTGCATGCTATATCTGTAATCTTTTCTTACTAAGAGCACTTTTTTTAAAATGCTAAGCAAGCTTGGCTAGGACCAACTCCACAGCCCTTCCTGTTGGCTCTGTCCAGTCCAACATGGCAGAGGCATATTCACTGCCTCTGAGAGCCATGCATACTGCCCCAGCTCCAGGTCACAGTGGGTCTCTGTCACCATTAAGCAATTTATAACACACTGCTCACAGACCCCATTTAAGTGCTTGGCCTCCTGAAAGAGTCAGAGCTGTTTATGCAATTAACATGAACCAGGAAGCCCTACCCTAAACAAATTGAGCAAACTTCACTGCCAATGCTGAGTCAGGAAGACCTCTCTTAAAGGAGCTACAGCACCCCTGCTCGCTGCCAGCAAAAAGAGCCAATCAAAAAAAAAAAAATGTGGCTACCAAGAAACTGCACCAAATTCTATTCTTTTGTGTCTAGAATTCCTTTCCCAGCTCTCTCAAGTTTTATGTGGACATAGTTGCCTCATGTTGGCACCGTTTTGTAGACAGAGACTACTCTTTCATTTCCCAGCCGCCCAGACCCAAAATATGACCACTTCCTAAGTAGTCAACTTCTTAACATCAGAAAGCAGATTAGAGGCTCCCAGGTTGAGGGAAGGAGGGACTAGGAAGTTATTAATTAAGGGGTTCTGAATTTGGAGTTTGCAAGATTGAAGAATTGTGGATATGAATTGTGTTGGCTGTGGTAAATACTATAAATGTATTTACTAAACAATATGTTTAAAATGGTTACAATAGTAACCTTTAAATTTACAATTATTGTGTTGCTATTGTTTTACATATACACTTATTCTGTCTCTTTCTCTGTCTGTCTCTTGTTCTTGCTCTCTCTCTCTCTCTCTCTCTCTCTCTCTCTCTCTCTCTGGGTGTGTATGTGTGTGTGCACATGGGTTCGTGCTTGCAGGCGCAAGCCATGGCACATATGTGGAGGTCAGAGGTCAGAGAACATCTTGCACGAGCTTGTATTATGTAGGCTCTGGGGATTGAACTCAGGCTGCCAAGCTTGGGGACAAGTGCTTTTACCTGCTAAGACATCTCACAGGCCCTAAAGTGGTACATTTTATTATATATGTATATATTTATATATATGTAACTTTTACCACAATAAAACTTTTTAATAAATATTGCATGAGATAAGAATATGATTTAATAGAGATGTTTAAGAATTTTCCAAATTTACAAACAAAAATTTCACCATTTTCTTGTGGCTATGTGTACAAAATACAGATATTTCTCTATTTTCTCATAACAATATTTCTATGTTAGCATTAAAACACAGTATATATCTTTAAAGATATTTTCATTTGTCTTTATGTGTATGTATGTTTATCTGATTATATAGGCAACCTCTATATGTTGTGCCTACTGGAGGCCAGTAAAGGGCATCAGAGCACTTGGAACTGGAGTTACAGGAGGTTGTGAGCCATGTCCTATGGATGCTGGGAACCAAACTCTGGTCCTGTGAAAGAGCAGGAAACACTCTGAAGCACGAAGTCATCTCTGCAGGCCCCCACAACTACTCTCTTACTATAAGAATAGAAATTACAGAGTAGGTATTATTTTTAGTGTCAGACAAATTAATATAAATTCATTTAGTCATAATTTAAAAAAATAGTTTGAGGATGACTCTGGATAAGCACAAGTCTGAAATATCAACAGTACCTCCCTCAACCACACATCCAGGAAAAGCAGAACAGATAATGCAGAGATTAAGTGCTTCCGAACCCATGAAATAAATTGGAGTCAATTTGAATAATGCAATCAGTTCTTGTGAATGTTTCAGGCAGCTTTATTCAACTCCACAAACTTTTATTATGCACCTGTTGATGGCAGCCGCAGCACTGCGTCGCGAAGCTGTGATGGGTACGGCACGGTTGCTATTCTTTGGTTTTGTTGGTTTTGTTTTTCGTTGGTTTGTTTTACAGTTTCCATTGTCTAGGGCTGAAAACATTTTGACTGAAGAAAGATGGGGAGCGAGCACAGGACTGGCATTCGCAGAGAATGGGAACACCGCGTCTAGTGTGACCCTCACAACCTTGCTATGGGGTACAAGTTGTCATCCGTAGATCTTAGATGAGGGAACTGAGGGCCAGGGGTATTAAGTAAATCACCCAGGACTAAGAATCCTCAAAAAGCAGAGCTCTAATTTACCCCAAGATCCAAGCCTACTGCCATTTGCTGAATTCATACAGCCCGGATCCCACGATAGAGGTGGACATGAGAATAATTACACCGTCTTCCATGGCTGTGACAGTAAAAGTTCTCACAGCTCATTAAAGTGACCAGAAAGAAGTGATAGACTTTAGTGCTTGGGGAAGTTTTGGCACAATCTGAAAGAGGATTTCATTCTGCCATGGGTTTTGGAACTAGATAGGAATTTTGCAAGTAGGCTGTATAGCAAAGCATGCCCATGGCGGCAGGAGACCTTGGGAGTGCCCTTGCTGCTCAGTATCAGCCTTCTGCATCTGGCAGAAAATTCCCTCCCCGCCCCCCATGCCCTTCCTCCTTGAGAAACTGGATTAAACACTGCACAGTACACAGTCCTTTCTCTAATGAAGATGTCTTTTCTCATTCATTCACTCCCCTGGTCTGCCGCTCTCCCGTAAGAAGGCATTCCCTTTGAACGGGTTGCTTATAAATGTTCTCAGATCTTTGCCAAATGAGATGCTGTATTTCCCCCATTCCCTTTGCATAAAGAGATGCTAACAGGCTTCTCTGAGTGCATTCTTTGTTGTGTGATACATTTATGCTTGGCAGATCATAGGGTGGACCATACATATGCTGCCCTCCTGCCGAGGTATACCTGCTTCTGCCTCTTCTGCCTCTACATATAGTGTCCATAATCATCTCCTGCACACAGGGGATGCTTGGGAGATGGTACTAACTGATTTTAGGTTTTCTCAAAGAACATTCATCATTAATATCATTAAGCCCACACTGGCAGCGGCAGATGTCAATGTCTACTTGGTAGGGAAAAGAAAAATCTAACTTGTGACTACTAATACCTTGATGGGATATTTTTCCATAGATAGCATTTTTAGGTAAATGTCACTCTGATGTGATGGGCATGCACAGACTCATTCTTTCTCTGTGAGGAGATAATAAAAGCACCTTTAGTTTGTGCTAGAGATGGGATGAACACAAACACACAGAGCTAAGTCCCCTGCTCAGAGCTCACGGCGTCTTTTTATCCACCATGCTTTCAGCCTCAGATCACTAATTCATGTACAGGATAAGACAACTGCCAAATGATTAGACACTACAGAGAGACGCTCCTCAGACACCTGTCCTGCGGATGAAAGCAGCACCATCCTCTGACCTTTGCCAGTTCAAGGTCGATAATGAGACAAGTCAGGCAGGACGAGAAGCCCGAGCCGACTCCATTAATGCTCGATGTGTGTGCACTCAGGGGCCCTGCATCTCCTGTCAATTAGTGTAGGAAAGCAGGGACTGCCGATTACCGGAGACATGGCATCACCGCCATGGTTACCTCTGCTTCTGCACCCTGCTGCATTTTAATTAGCCCCAGTCCCTCGGCTGTTTTTCAGGGCTTCATTATTGCCATCTCAGGGAAGGTCTTTTACATTTTACGTCATTAATTGGAAGAGCTGTTCAATGTTCTAGTCATGGAGCTGATGACACAGGTTTCCAGCTAAAGGCTTTTATAGGGCTTCTTACAAGAAAAAAAAATGTAGTCTTGGCCTGCCCAGATCTGTGAGTGAGCAGAACCAGTCAGAAAAACAGTATGGGGAGATAGACCATTTCAGGTAGGGATGCAGCTAGGAGAACTGGGGTGTCTGCAGGATTGTGTATTCACACAGGCAAAATCAACAGACAAGCAATAGAGAAACAATATAAGGAAGGAATTGACACAGCAACAAAGGGACCAAGTCTCCATGCTTCTTATCTTTATCAGTATATGGGGTACAAGTGTGTACTTTTGTGTGGGGGGTACATTTGCAAGTGTGTGTGTGCATGTGTGTGCACGCACGCATGTGTCTGTGTGCTTGTGGAGAGCAAAGGTGACATCAAGTGTCTTCCTCTATCTCTCTCCACCTTATTATGCTCAGAGTCTCTCAGGAAACCTGGAGTTCAGTACCTCAGCTGGACTGGCTAGCCAGTAAACCCCAGGGATCCTCCTGTCTCTGCCTCTGCCAGCCCCAGAATGACAGACATGAACCACCACTCCCAGTTCCTACTTCCTTTCTGGGAATCCAAACACATGTCCTCACACTTACAGAGCAAGCACTTTATTGACTGAGCCATCTTCCCTCCCAGCTGCTCCTATTTCCCTCCTCCAAAGAGAAATGATGTAGACCATCACAAAATCATTCATCACAAAGAGAATTAGCAGAAAAAGAGTCTGGAATAGAAAGTCAGCAGACATTTGTTCTCACATACCAAGACCAAGGTTTACCCAAAGCAACGGTCTTCAGAATTGATTAAGTATCAAGGAAAGCAAAAGGCTGTTCTTTGCTCAGCCCTTCCCTACCCAAGATTCAGTCTTATTAGGTCTGGGGTGGGGATAGAGAATTTGCATTTCTGACTGGTTCCCTGCTGATGCTGATGCTGATGTTGATGCTGATGCAGATGTTCGCAGAGGAGGGGACAAAACTGTGACAACCGCCTTCTCAGAAGCAGTTATCCATGTGGAAGACTGAACACTTAAAAGGAATAATTAACCCTTGCTATTTAAGACAATGAAAACGTTACCCATGAGTCTGTAAATTGAGGCATTGAAATGTTAGTGCCGACTTGGTAAGCATTAACATAAGCATTTTATTTAATCACATGAGGTAAAGTAAGTATCACATTGTAGTCAAAACCTTGAAAAATATTTAGGGCTAGGAATGTAGTTCAGTGGTAGAACACTGACCTAGCATGTACAAGGCCCTAAGCTGAATCCCCAGTACTGCAAAAACAAACAAACAAATGAAAAACCAATCTGCCTATTGTTTTTTTTTTAAAGTATGTAAAGAGCTCATTGCAAAGTAAACTGAATATCTTTGGGACATGCCTTCTTAATGTGACTCTCTTATCTAATGAAATTCTATCTTCATCTAGAATGAAGAAAAACTGGCAATAGATGAAACTGTAAAACAATGGTCTGATAAATGTTTAAAGTAGCCTAGCACACATGTGTGGTTCTATGGCTGATTAGTTGGATATCTTAGCTTTTGCTGTATCAAAATGTTTTCGGAGCAAATATTACATACACGCAGCCACTGTGTCTCTTAAGCAGTTCGAGTCAATCTATGTAGACTTCAGTCACTTATCTATGAGATGTGGAGATGTACTTTCAAATCTGGGTTCCTGCAAGCTTGAAAATTTCATGACATGGATTCCTATTTTCTACTTGAGTCAACATGTTTAGCACCTGGTGTGATGGCACTCGGATTAGAAAGAGACTTTTAAAATTCCCAGCTCAGTCCCGTTAGCAAGTTTCAAAATCTGAATCAGCACCAAGTCGAAACTACCTCTCAACTTGCGTCAACTCAGACTTTTCGAGAGAGAGGCTCGGAGCCACATTGCACATCCTAAAGTGCCTACCACCCCAGGCGCTTCTAAGATCGCTCCTACGCTAAAATGTGATATTCTGTCTCAAAGACAGATCCAGCCCACAAAGTAATCGTTCTTAGGGCAGAAATTGTCCATCTGGTGAGCTCCATGGAAAGGCGACTCTAAAGTCATTGCACTCAGATTCAGCTGAAAATTATGTTTGTGGGCCCGTTCGCCACTTGTTTTATATTACATAATAAGAATTCCAGGCTTAATGAGCTAACAATCTAGTCCACTGAAACTAGCAAATTCCAAGTCCTCTCCATAGCATTAATTTCAAAGTTCAAGCTGGGTTACATGGTAAAGAAAGCTGGTCAAACCCTTAGTTTTGGAAGCATGGCAGCAGAGACTTTCTCTAATACAGTGATTCTCAGCCTTCCTAATGTTGCAACCTTTTACACAGTTCTTCACATTGTAGTGACCCCCCCCAGCATAAAATCATTTTCATTGTTACTTCACAGCTGTAATTTTGCTACTGTTATGATTTATAATGTAGATAAATATCTGTGCCAATAGTCTTAGACTGTGTTCCAATAGTCTTAGGCAGCCTCTGTGAAAAGGTCCTTTGACCCCCCCAAAAGGGGTTGTAACCCACAGGTTAAGAACCGCTACTCTTCCCCCCTTGCCCCTGCCACCTGTGGTGGGCAAAGGAGCTGACCCTTCCCCTTACCAGTAGCAGCACTCTGGAAAGTGGAGCCTGTACCTCACCTGGGCAGCACGATCGAGCTGACAGGTGTCGGGGGGGGGTGCAGGTAAACTGGGCATGGGAGATCTGGCCCTGCCCCTCATCTGCCATATGGTAGTGTGGAAAGAGGAGAGATGCCCTTCCCCGCTGCCCCTCATGGCCTGTGGTAGGTGGGAGAGCTGAGCCTGAGGTCATCAGAAAGGAAGAACTGGCCCTGGCCCTCCCCAGCTGTAGTACTCAGGAGAGTGGCCCTTGCACCCTGCCTGGGCAACACAGCAGAGCTGGCCCTGGAGGTAGGTGTGAGAGAGCAACCTGAGAACAGGAAAGCAGGAGAATGGGCCCAGCCAGTTGGTAAATTGCTCAGAGCTGCAAGGGGTGAACTAGCCAGGGAAATGCTGGAGAGCTCACCCTGGTGGTGGAGATGGGGGAGAACGGGCTGGCTGATCAACCCTGCAACTACCTAAGCCCAGAACCAGGGTTATGAGTTGGACCACCCCAACATCCACCCCATTTCTGAGCGGCTGGAGCATGTGAAGGGGCTGGACCTGTAGACCCAAAAGTGCAGGGTCTCCATGACAGAGGGCAAAAACAAAATAGCCAAGAAGAGTTCCAGTGAGGGCCCAGCATCAATAGTGTAGCAGAAACCAGAGGCCTCAGACCAGATCAATGGTTTTTGCATTGAACACTTGCAAATAAAGACATATGGGCACAAGGGTTTGCTGCATGACTCACTGCGTCACACTCCAGCTTCCACGATAAGATTTTTCCTTTTTCCTCTTTTTTTCCCTCCAAATTTCTTTTATTTGATTTGGGAGGAGGGGGGTTTGCAAAGACAGAGGGTGGATACAAAGGAACAGGAAATAAATGAGACTGAGATGCATGATGTGAAAGACACAAAGAATGAATAGAAAGAAAGTTTAAAAAAGAAAGAAAAGAACCTTTGCTCTGATTTGACATACCTTGAGTCAAATGTGGCAAACCAGCTCACAGGAGGAAGGTGATCTACTCAGTTATTTTAAGGCCAGTGCTGTTCCTAATGATGTTTATTTGGAGGTGGTAGGGGTTTCTCCAGATATATTTTTCTCATTTAGAGTCAATTCTCCCATATGAAATCTGTTGCAGGATATTGGACAGTACTGTGAACCCCAAGAGTCTTTTAATAAAATCAACCTTGGATCAGGGTGCAGAGTCAGAAAGTAGTTGACAGGAATGAGTCATAGAGAGTATAGAGGAGCCAGGAATATGGATAGAGATGCACAGGAAAGAGTAAGAAGGGACTTGGAGATTCCAGGTCTTTTTTGGTTTGGAACATCTGGGTTCCACTCTTGCTGGGTCTCCAGCCAAACAGGAAGGTGAGCTGACTGCTTCTCAGCCTTTCTGAGCTAGCAGGTTATTATCCCCGCATCTGACTCCCAAGTCATTTTTGATAAATAGAATGATAGAGGCTCAGTTAAAAACTACCTTTGGTGGCAGCATCAGAACTGGGACTGGCTGATGGGCAGCAGTCTTTGCGACAGGGCAATGACTGCAGGACCTCGGGACTGCAGACAGTAGTTAAAATATCAGTAGGAAGCAGGTACAGCTGATAAGCCAGCAGAAAAGCAACAGAGTTAAACATGGGACAAAGCCTCACTCATGCTGACTCTCTCAGTCCATGTCTTCCTAATTGTTCCAGGCTTCTGGAAGACACATAACTTCAGCTGACCTGTGAGGAGAAACTCAACACTAGATAAATTGGTAGAGAAAAAAAATATTGATGGGCTGATCAACATTTAAGCCCACTCATCTGGACAACTGGAGCTGGTTCTTACATATGTAAGGTCCAGTCCAGGTTTCGGGGAACAAAGGAAAGCTTTGCTCACAGGCTTTCTGCATCCGATTGGCTCCCAGCTCACCTTCCTCCATCAGAGAAGTCCTGGGTCTTATCTCCATTACTTCAGGTAATAGAATTAAAAGAAACTTTCTCCTAGACCTAAAAGCAAAACTTATCAAACTTCCATGTAGAAAATTTTTGTTTCCCCAATCTCTCAGGGAGATCTGCAGAGACATTTTTGATAAGATACAGTTGAGTATATTTAATATGAGAAGAAATGAAATGCAGGCCTTTTTATTACACAGGATCTCATTATACAACCTAAGCTTGCTCTTGAACTCACTGTGAGGTCAGGCTAGCCCCACACTCATGGTATTCCTCCTGCCTCAGCTTGCCAAGTGTTGGAATTACAAGAAGAAACCACCACCACAGCTGACTATTCAAGCTCCCTTTTTTGACACTGACTTTCCCACAACACAGAGAGAGACAATAAGGACTTCAAGAGCATCTTCACAAGACGTGTATATCCCTCTCTAAGCCTCAGGGAACGTTAGGGAAGAGGAGACAAAAGGAATGTAAGAGCCAGATGATAGGGCGAAAGACTGAAATCTCATGTACTGGACAAGACACACCCATTAAGAGTGGGAACTCTCAGTCCTACAAAGGCCCGCTCTGGGTCTGCACAAGACTAGACTCATCAAGACTCAGGCGTGGACGGAGGAGGGTATCGGGAGGCTCTGCCCCTCCAGGCTAAAATATTTATTCAGAGAGAGAAGGAGCTATTGCCCTCAGTTCTGTGGCCACTGATGACTCCACTAAGATCCAAAAGTGAGTTCCTATTCAAAGGTCACATAGGCAGCCCTGGATAAACTAAATAGACCACAAAACCAAATGGTCTAAATCTGGCAAGGGGCTGGTAGGAATGTCAAATGGTTGGTAAGTGTGGGAGAGAAATAAGAAATAAGTCAGGGAAGTAATCAGAACAGCATGTGTGTGAGTGTGTGTGAGAGCATGAGTGTGTGTGTGAAAGTGTGTGAGAGAGTGAATGTGTGTGTGTGTGTGTGTGTAATAATAAAACAGTGTAAAGTAGATGAGATGCTTCTTCAGTTACACAGGAGCAGAGGGACCTCTGCTTGGTAACTGCAGTGAGCAGAAACAAAGAGGCTCCATGGTCGAAGCACTCGGGAAGATTCACATGGAACCATTCTGCAAAACTCGGGAAGCTTGTTTCCAAATAGTAGTTTTCTAAGTCGTCTTGGACTTTGAAAGCATTCTGCTATTTCTAAGGATCCCCACACTCTGTATTGATTAATAGTGTATATTTCATGGTGGTATACAGAAAATTAAAGGTTGGCTTTTTTTTTTAATTTGAAGCTATAGCTTAGTTATTACAGTGCTTACCCTGCATGCACAGAGCCCAGAGTTCAGTCCCCAGCACCACACAAAGCTTTATATGACGACACATGGTTGTTACCCAGCACTTGGAGGGGCAAGAGGATCCAGAGTTCAAGGTCACCCTCAGCTATATAGTGAGGTTAAAGGCTAGCCTAGTATACATAAGGCCCTGTCTGGAAACCAACATGGGAGTGTGTCATTCTTGAATGATAGAGTCACCTATATTTAAAAGGATCCCAAACCAAGAATCATACAGGGGTGGGGTAGGGGACTGGGGACTAGAAGGAGTGGAGGGAGGGAAAACTGTAATAGGGATATAAAATTTTTTAAAAAGATGCCAGAACTTAATTCACTAACATTGGATGTCTTACACATTCAACATCTTACAGCCCAAGTTCTTACTTCCACTACGCACTTACAACCTTCAGACCACTTGTTTTAGGTCCTATGCTATTTCTAGATGTTAGACAGCCCCGGATAATTTTATTTTTCCCAGACTATCAGCATAAGAGTCTATACACTACTTATTAGGTCTAAAAAACCTTTCTGTAATTATACTGAACTAATTAAGATTCTTCATGAATGAAACACTAGGACAGCACACCCTCACATGAACTAGAAGGGGCAAAAAGGGAAGTGTCTCTGCATGAAAGGGCATTTAATCATCTTCTTCCTGAAGCATTACTCCGCTCTAAGAAGGACTGGTGGGGAAGAAAGAGAAATTGTGAGTGTGCATGAGGGTGCAAAAACACGTGCTTGTTTGTGTGTGTGTGTGTGTGTGTGTGTGTGTGTGTGTGTGTGTGTGTGAGACTGGACTGCCCTCTGCTGGACACAATTTTTTTATTCCTTTAAGAACTTAGCAAAGGAGAAATAAAAGTAACAATTTTCCTAGAAAATAAAAAAAGGAGAAGAAAAATGGAAAAAGAAAAGAACAAGGTGAAAGAAGAAATGAAGAAGTTAGGAGGAAAATCAAAAGTAAGATTTAGCCTTTAATCAAGAAACAATCAGCAAAATACAAAGACTAAGAAGTAGTCCATCCCATCTTTCCATTCCAGCCCTGCTGGGATTACTGGTAGAGAAACAAATAATTACAAATGACAATATATAGCCTAATGACCTCTGAAAGTGTGCTAGCTATGTGCTTCTAAGCTGTGTTGATAGCAGCCAACAACTGTGTTGCTGCCTTGTGTCAATTCACTGAGAATAAAGTTTAGAAATCAAAACCATTTTTCAGACATTCCACACAAATCCAAAAGCAGCGCTCAAGCCATAGAGGCACAGCGCTAGGCTTTACTTCTTGGCAACAAAGAAAGATTTCATGAAAGTGCAATTTTTTTACTTATTTTTTTTCTACTGATTGAATTGTTTACTCACAGGTATGTTAACTCATAGGCTAAAATATTATTAAGTTGAGATAAATAGGCTTCTTCAAACATGGTGAATTATTTAAAGACTATATAGAGAAGCCAAAATCATATTGACAAATGCTGTGTACCCCTCTCCATTACAAGTTTTTAAAGTATGTCCTTAATGTCAGCTTAGAAGAAGGAGCATTTCTGAGAAGGCTTGAAGCAACAGCCTCACATCCCTGAGCCGCCAAGCCCTGGTGTCTCTAAGACAGAACCATTTACTTCCAGCACATGTACGTGTTTCAGGGTCCAGAAGGGCAGCCCCAGAGCCCAGCTAAGCATTTTCCTTCTCCGCCCCACACTGCCACCCCCAGAATTAGCAGAAATCCCTACCTTGTTTATTGTGCAGACAGTGGCTTCTGCTGTGAGACTTTAAGCTCCTTAAATATGATTCGAGGGTATCTCTAGAGAGGGGGTCAATTTAATTGGGTTTATCAAATGCCTTTAAAAGATATCTTGGAGGATGCAACCAAGCTGGAGCTAAGCAGTGCCGTCATAGGGTATGGCAGAAACTCGAGGCACAGATGGGACAAAGGGAAAGGAAAAAAGCAGCACTATTCTTTGGGCAGATCCCTCCCACAAAGACTAGCCCAAGAGCCCACACATCGTCCTTCCAATTTAAGAGTGTAATGAGGATGTTTGGAGGGGGTTATAAGTATATTGAATATGTGTCTGTGTGAGTGTGATCTATGTGGTGTTTTCCACAGGTCTGTGCAGTTGTACAACCTTGTACCCACGTGCATGAGGAGGCCAGAGGCAAATATAAGGTGTTCTTCTATATCAATTTCCACATTCCTCCTTCGATATAGGGTCTCTCACCGAATCAGCATAGTCCCAGCATAGAACTGTCCCCCATAGCTCTGGGTTACAGATACGCGGCTATGTCCTGCTTTTGCAGGAAGTCCTGGGATCTGAACTCAGGTCTACATGCTTGCACAACAAGCGCTCTTCCACAGAAGCCATCTCTCTAACCCCAGGTGTCTTGTTTTTAATGCATGTTTTCAGATGGCAAGAGTAGAGAAGATACATACAACTGCATGAGACTACCTGGTAAAGATCCTAACATTCGATTACAAAAGGGTATGAGAAAGCCATGCAATCCAACTTGGAAGACCCAAAAGGCTTCCTGGAGGAGGTAAAATCTGAGTGGGATCTCCAACAGCAATGCTGTTGGAACAGTGCTCTAAGTGTTACCTTTTAACACAATATTCATAAAACTGCCACAGTCGAGAGATGGTTATTATCCCATCTTACTGATCAGAAGTAAGGGCAAGAGAGCATCGTGCCACCAACCCAGTACGATGCAAGAGGGATGAGGCTGTGAACACCTGCATTCTCCATCGTGTGCCCAGCTGGATACAGTGGCATCTTGTGGGGACCTTCCCCATTAATTAATTTAACATTATCATGTGTGCCTATAACATGGCAAATAAAACCTACCGATCTCTACTGGGCATAAGCTTGAAAAATTGTAGTTCTCCATTCCACATGCAGAATCAGGGAACAGGAAAAAAAGCATCACTTTCCAAAGGTTGGATAGAGACTCCAAATACAATTGATTTTTAAAAGTCTCCAAGTTTTAGCATAATTATGTTTTCATATCCAGGATAAAACTCATTTCCCACATTAAAATAAAAATTAACTGACAAGAGCCTTGTCAGAAAGGGAGCTTTGTTGACTGCAACATGTTTGATTATCAACTTCAGAGCAGACATTAACAAAATAACTTCATGCATTCTTCAAATTTATCAAAACCAGAAACGTGGGTTTTTCTTTCTGTGTACACTAACAGGGTTAGTTTCCCCAAATGCCTAAGTCAATCCAGGATTTTAAATTGGACAATAACAAAAGCATAAGTTGTTTTGTATTCTAAAAATGATGAGTTTGAGCGTGGTTTTGGCTTGCAGTGGTTGGGGCCTTCATCACAGTGATGCTCAGCATGGATGCTCATTATCAGTGGGGTGGGTAGGAGAGTTCTCTAAACAGGATGCAGGCTGTTAATGCATGACCCATCAGCTGGATTTCAAAGCATTAATAACATCAACTCCATGCTTTCTACAATGTAAGAAGAAGCAAAACAATCTCAGGTTTTGAAAACTGCATCCCATTTAACTGAACCCCGGAAAACCAGAGCATCCATCAATTGGCTAAAAAAAATTCTATACCTAGATTGATTTATGCAATTATCATTTATAAGATTAATTTTACTTGATGCTCATGATTATTTACTTACTAACAACTAGCTTAGGATATTAGCCATTGACTTTAAGTTTCTTTATTCACTCAGAAAATGTGTTATGTGCTTGGAATAACATGGTATTAGAGTTCTAGTCCATATTTTTTCTGTTCTCAACATTAGAGAGACCTATAAACATAAGAGATAGTTTGATAAACATCCCTTACAACAACACAATGACAACCATACAATCTAACCTGGAGGAATCCAAAGGGTTCCCTGAATGAGGAGATATCAGGGTAGAGTTGTTTTGTTTTGATTTGGTTTGGTTTGTATGTGTGGGGCATATGCAGATGTTTGTGTATATATACACATGTGTGCAACTATTCATGCACACATGAGCACATGCATGTGGAGGTTAACGGCTAATTTAATAATTGAAATCTTCCTCAGTTTCTCACCACGTCATTTTATACTGAGTCTCTCACTCAACTTATTGCTCCCAAGGATCTTCCTGACTCTACACCTGTGTCCTACCCATTCCCCTACCCCATCTTGCCAGCACTAAAGTTACGGACACAAACTTTGCCACTTTTGCGTGGATGCTGGCATCTAAACGCAGACTCGCAAGCTTGCACAACTGAGCCATCTCTCTAACTGCCAATCACCCATTTCCATCAGACATTCTCTGTAGCTCCTATCCAATGCACTCTTTTAACACACACACATACACACAAATTACATTTTGGGGTACCGAAATGCATGCAATGCAAAAAAAATAAAAAGAAGTGACAACTTCGAGACACATATCAAGGCTGACTCAAGGCCACCAACTGTAATTCACTCTTCCTATAGCAAGCAGATAGACAAAGGGATCAAGGTCTGGGGAAGCACCAAGAATCTGGGGGTCAGCAAGTACCTTGAATCACATCTGAAATGAGCGATGGGTATCTGAAATCAATCTGCATCAGCTGATTGTAATACTGTTGTCTGGAACTTATTCACTTCAACAAGTATAGAAAGATCAGTATGCACCCTGGTTTCAATACAACCCTATAATTTCCGTGGCTTACGTTTCACACTTTCACTTCTTGCTCATCTGGCATGCCCAATATGGGAAGCTCTGTTCTCAGACCCACTCAGGAAGCAAGGTTGATGCAGGCTGCATCTTTGCTCTGGCTTCTGAGATCACTGTAGCAAGAAAGGAGAGAACTGCACATGTCAAACATGAGCAATTAAATGCTCTGGCCCAGAAATGCTACCTGTCACTTTTGCTCACATGTCATTGTCCAGGACTAGTTAGCGATAACTCCTCACTGCCAGAGGGCAGAGGAGTAAGTAGCATAGATTTTGCAGTCAACTTGTGCCAGGCACTGGTCATCAGGAGTAATATACACTGGGTGATTTTGTTCAGTATAAGAGGTCATCTGGTCCAGCATCTGAGAGTATGATTGACATCACACATGGCAAGCTTAGACTGCCAATGCCACACACAGCTGATTCAGTCATGTGATTCTGATTAAGGTGGCTCACCTCCTGAATGGTAGTTCTTCTTAAACACAGGAATATAGTGTTTTCCAAACAATGATATTCAGATGAAATTATATATGAAACGCATATCAGTGTTGTCCATAGCTGAAGCCCATATACAGTGGTTTCATTTTGAGTTGAATAATATTGTATTTAGGAAAAGCCCAGAGTAATTTAATAAAAGAACTGCATCATAGTGGTTGTTTAAACTGGTTTTCTTACTAAAATACTTAGCAAAGCAGCAAGAAATTAAAATCAAGGTATTTATGCCACAAACCAGGTATTTTTCCTCATTTCTTCTTTGCATTAATTTTTATTAGTACATAACAAATCACTATACGCTTATTAGCGTAAAATAATTCCTGTGCAATAACTCAGTTCTGTAGGTTAGAAATTGAAGCAGGGACCACATCTCTAAACGGTGTACCCCAAAACTGAAATCAAGACGATACCCAGGCTTCACTCGCCCATGAGCTCAGTGATTACCTCCAGGCTCACATGGTCTTCCAGACTTCCATTACTTCCAGGTGTGATGATAAGGTTCTTGTCTTTGCTGGTTGTGAGTCAGCAGCAGTCTGAGGTTTCTGAAATTTGTCCATGCTATATGTTGTGGTCCTCAAAGGCCATAATCAGCAGAAACGCCTCTTTTCTTCCAAGCTTTCTGGAACGTCTCTCTTTAATTTTGACCTCTAACCACACTGTGAAGGAACACTAAATTTTGATGAGGTCATCTGAGGAATTCAGATTCTCCCCTTTTTTAATTTTTTATTAAATTTTTCTCATTTACTTTACATACTAACCAAAGTTTCCCCTCCCTTCTCTCCTCCTGTTCCTTCCCCCTACCTCCCTTCCACCCACCCCATCCGTTTCTCCTCCTCCATTCAGAAAGGGGTAGTCCTCCCATGGAAGTCAAAAGGCCTGGCACATCAAGTTGAGGCAGGACCAAGTTTCTCCCCCTGCATCAAGGTTGGGCAAGGCAACCCAGCTTGGGTATTGGATTTCCAAAAGTCAGCTCAAGTGCCAGGGACAGGTCCTGATCCCACTGCTAGGAGTCCCACAAACAAACCAAGCTACACAACTGTCACACACATACAGAGGGCCTAGGTTGGTCCGATGCAGGCTCCCTAACTGTTGGTCCAGAGTCAGTGAGCTCCGAAGAGCTCAAGTCAGCTGTCTCTGTGGGTTCCCCTTTCATGACCTTGGTGCAATCTCCCCTCTCTCTCTTCAACAGGACTCCTGGAACTCAACCAGTGCTTGGCTGTGGTTCTCTGCATCTGTTTCCATAAGTTACTAGATGATGTTCTCTGATGACAATTAGGATAGTCACCAATCTGGTTACAGGAGAAGACTAGTTCGGGCACCTTCTCCACTATTGCTAGGAGTCTTAGCTGGGGTCATCCTTGTGGATTTGGGGGGTTTCCCCTGGCACCACATTTCTCCCTAACCTCAAAATACCCCTATGAAGACATCTCTTTCATTATTCTCCCGCTCCATCATGTCTCCAAACCAATCCCTCACATTCCTACACCTCCGTCCTCCCCCATCCCAAGTTTGCCCAGGAAATCCCATCCATTTCCCCTTCTCAGAGAAACCATGTGTCTCTCTTTGGACCCTCCTTGTTTCCTACCTTTTCTGGAACTGTGGATTGCAGCCTGATCATCCTTTACTTTACAGCTAATATCCACTCATAAGTGCTCTTTTTTTCTTATTCCGTCTGTTTGCCCCTTTTCAATATAACACTGTGTATCATGAGAGTGAAAGTACTCCAAGGCCCCCCTCACACCCATACAAATGATTGTACACAGAAGTCACTGGCAGCCTGTGAGTCTGCTTATTGTGTTCCATGCCCAGGGCAGCAATATCTCTAATCGCCACCAGTGATTCCTAATAGGAAAACATCGAGGTGCCCATGTTATTGACACACAGTGCTTGATGTCAGCAAGAGCAGGATTGTGTACACAAACGATGTCTTTCTTTCATTGGGAAAACCATTTCTAAAGGACATATTCACATATTCGCGGGGAGACATGCCTCTGGTTTCTGCACATCTTGCAAGCAGATGTTCCTAATCCCTTGCTTTAGAGTGTCTTTTCAAGGGTAATTGTAGAGCAAACAATCTTGGAGGATGGAGATACAGTGTGTCTCTTTTTAGATCAAAGAGCAGATTTGCTTATTGAGCTATATAATAAAGATAGCATCTCTTCCAACACAAAGGGCCCTTGGGCTTGCTGTGAAAGATTCAACTTCCCCAAGTGGCTATCCCACATCAGGAACACAGCTCAGTATGTATGGATATCCACCTGGCTCCACCCCCACCCCACCAACCCCACCCCGAACCATTGTGAAGGAGAAACTAAGCAAGCATGATGACTGTCTGACTATTGCTAATGCTGTGGGAGGAGGGAACTCTTTGTATCTGACTGACAAGCATTTATAAGGAATTATACATTTATTCTCTCCTTGGGTCATAAATATGCTGGTAGAATGTGTATAACATTAAAATATCTATATTGATAGGTATCTTGGATAGTTCAAGTGGTCTTATTCTGATTATTAAGGGAAATATCTTATGAATTTTATGTGAATGATTAATATCTGTTCATTTCTCTCTAATACAAGTAATAGCATATCTATATATCTGTGTTTATGCAAAAATTTTAAAATAGAATTTTCTTTTATCTCTGCGTGTATTTAGCTTATAAGTCCTTTAAAATACAATTAAAACTTAAGAAAAATTTACAAATATAGAATATTTGCAATCACAGACCTTCCTTTTAAAAACATGTAACTTTATGTGCAAAGAAACTATGCTGATATGATCAGTATTTTCAGATTATCCAAGTAGGTAAATACCATTTCTTCTCATGGGAAGGTTACACAAACAAATAAAAAGAAAGAAATGTGTATAAAAGTTTGATTCTTCATCAAAGCTTTTCTTTCCTATTTTATTTATTTATTATTATTAGTTTGTTATGCTTGCTACCAGATATTACAGTATATACTCATGCACATATACATATACACATAGACACAAACACATGCAAACATGTAAACACTCTCATATGCCTATACACGTACACACACACATGCACACACACATACACACATAAGCACACACATGCAGAAAAAAGATGCCTATAGGAAAGCAAACTTCTGGCTATTTCCCGAGAACTCACGTTCAGACTCACAATTGCAAGCATTTCATGTCTCTAGGCATTTGGTTCTCTCTGGTTAGCACTGGATTGTTATTTTGGTGGGATGATCTGCCCTCTGATTTAAGAGAATCCGGGTCCTATAAACAGGAAAGTCACACGCATACTCCACACCTGCTCCACGTTCCTCCCTCTCTTCTAACTTGTAGCCTTATCACTTTTTACAATTTCCTTTTCAGTTACGGATGTAACATCAAATTCTCTCATTCAAGCTTGGCTGTGGCATATGCAACAGTCTGAACTTTCTATTTCAAATCGGCATGACTAAGATGCTCGGCCCCTTTTCCACAGAGGGAATCCACTTATCACTAGATTGAACCTCATCATAAACTGAAAAACCACTAAAATTGGGACAAAATTAAATCAAAGATATTTGAAAATATTTCCCAAGTCCTTGTACTCTTATGGGTCCTGGTTTGCAGAGTTCATTTTGGAGGAAGAGCAGAGAGCAAGCGGTAAGCACTTGGACAGCCACTCCTACTCTTTTCTCCTATTGCTCGGGTTTCTTTGGGGAAACTGACTCCATCAAACTTAAGCCATCTCCACAGTGAAATCTTTTCCAGAAAGGCCAGGAGATATGTTCTTTCTTTGCCCATTTATTTGCTTGGTAAGTGAAAACACCACGCACACATACACAAGAAGGATCAGACATCATTTTAAAAGGATGTAAGCGATCATGCCTTGGCTCTGAAAATTATGTTCTTAGCAAACTGGTTTTATTTTAATTTTGCAGTGTGGCATAGTTTCAGATACAGAGATGTGTGTATGTGTTCATACATCACGAATCTTTTTGAAACTCTGCAAATTACCCCCAACAGAAAGGGAAACACCGAAGTCACCCGGCATCATTCCCATTGTCATCATCTCTAAGAACGTTTGAGATGGAAGGCTTTCTGGCATTTTTCTAGTGTGTGTCAGAAAAGGAATGGTTGCTTTTTATCTAGCTGCCCGTCACTTGCCTGTGATATAAATCCTGCAAAAGGAGCTCTCAGGATGTCAGTGTAGAAAGTTGGGTGTGGGATGGTGACGTCATACGGAGAAGCTAAGTCTACTCCTAAGAGCCTGCAAGGGTCATTGCATACTGCAATGAGCTACTGCAGATGAGCGCGACTATGTGCTAGTTATCCGAGTCTGGCCTATCTCACTCAGTTGATGACCTGCAGTTCTGGCCATTTCCATGCAGATAACATAGAATCATTCACCACAGATGAATAAAACCCCACTGTGTATATTCACTCTAGCTCCATCTATGGATGAAAAGTATATATATATTGATATATATAGTCCTCACTACATCATAGGAACATTACAACGTATATTTTCCATTTGATCGAAGAGTCCAATGTATGAGTTTTTAAAATAAATTTTCACATTTAATCCTTTTTTGAGATTTGGATCCATTTTATATTTTATTGTTTTTATTGAGCTATATATTTGTCTCCACTCCCCTTCCTTCCTCTCCCCCACATTTAATCTTGATTCTCTTTTAAGAACTTTATCCGTAAGAAACAATCCTTTAAAACAGCAGTGTGATTCCCCCATCAGCGGATAGATTTGCTGTGTGTGAGAAAAGCATGCCTGCTAAGTATTGATGTTTTCCTTGAGTTAACATACGGTGAACTCTAACACTGTCTATGCTACTGTGAAACAAACATACTTCTTTACTACCTGTCTCCCATTTCCCCATCTGGCCCATGAGAATATTACCAAATCCTTTGCCTTGTGACACTTCTTTTATGTGGTTAGTAGACTCCACTCATGCCTACTAACTAATGCTGTGACCTGTCTATAGTACATTCGCAAAAGGGAGAAGAGAGGAAGTGGGGAGACAAAGAGAAAATGGGGACAATAAATGGAGCAAAAGTGAGAAAGAATTGAAGTTGGGATCTCAGAAGAACAATTGTCTTTATATGAGCTCTGAGGAAGACAAGAAAATTTTTCTCTGATCGACCATTGTGAAAGAATTCTTTGTGCTGTCTTTGCAACTTTTTGAAAAATCTAAAGCAATTTTAAAATGGGAAATAAAAAAAGTAACAACACTCATATAGAAAAATATTCTCAGGATAGTGCCAAGAGTATGCCCTTGTGATCGAGACAAAATACTGCTTTTTGTCATCTGTTATTAGCAGGATCACACCATCAGCTACTCACCATAGAAACAATTTAGGACCAAGAGAGGTTTGTCTGTGTTCTTCCTAAGATCTAACAAGGGAGGGAAAATGACAAACGCGGCTCACCACCCTAAAGTACCTTTACGGAAATGGACTGTAATGGCTTCAGAGAGACTTCTGTGGGAACGGAAATACTTTGCGCTCTGCCTCTCATATTACATCTGTATCAGACGACTTTATCCTATTAAAGATAATTGAAATGGGATTTTAAAGCATATTTTGTAAAGTGCTTCAAGAACTCTAAATAAATTGAAATGAAACCAATTCCCCAGATACATGCTGAGAGTAACTGTTTTCGTTTCGTTTTGTTTTGTTTTGTTTAACTTTATTGAAGGCATTTCTGAACTGGGTTGGAGTTCTGCAGAGGTTAACTTTTTCTAATATATTTTGTTTTCTTCCAGGACAGCCTTGGATGACCACAATCCATGTAATGTGGGCAAGCAGATAGAATCCAGTGGTAAGTTCCCTTTAATTGCTCAAATCTGCTCAGTGTAAATTGAATTATTACATTGAAAAATGTAGCAAGTAACCCTAGGCATATACTTTCTCTGCTACAACCTGACCCTTAGAGGATTGCTGCATTTACATGCATAATAAATACAGTATACAGAAACGGCAGCTATTTAACTGGGTTATTTGGGTAAATCAGCCATTTGGGGGGATATATACATAGTGTGGTGTGTGTGTGTGTGTGTGTGTGTGTGTGTGTGTGTGTGTGTGTGTATGTATGTGTGTAAAAAGGGTCATCATATATATATGAAAAGTGACATATATTTTATATATCTTTTCATATAGGTATATGAAAAGGGACATATATATATATATATATATATATATATATATATATGAAAAGCATTGTACTACATGACTTTAAACTCCTGTCTATTTCTGTGATTAACACTATAACCAAATGACCAAAAGCAACTTGGGAAGGAAAGGATTTATTTGGTTCACAGTGTATAGTCTACCCTTGAGGGAAGCTGAGGCAGGAACTCAAGGCAGGAACTAAATCAGAGACTACAGAATAGGGCTGAGTACTGGCTTGCTCTCCATGGCTTGTCAATCTTGCTTTATGCAATGCAGGCCCACCTGCCCAGGGACGACACCACCCACAGAGGGGTGGGTATCAATCACTAACCAAGAGATTGTCCTACAGTCAGATCTATAGGCCAGTCTTATAGAGACATTTTCTCAGTTGATATTCCCTCTCCATGGGTGACTAGCTGGTATAAAATTGATTTAAAAAAACTAACTAGTCTAAGTCTATTCTGCTCTAACTATATTCACATTAGAGTTTTCCCCTCAGCATCTGTTAAGAATTTGTTCTAGGACCCCCTGGAGATACCAAAACCCAGAGATGCTCAAATCCTTCATTTCAAATGAGAGTACTCATATGTAACCTGCACACCTCTTCCCATACACTATAAGTAGCCTCTAAATCACTTTAATCACCAGTACAATGTAAATCTAAGTAGCTATTATATTATAGTTGTTTATGAAGTGATGACAAGAGAAACGACTTATCTGCATGTTCAGCATGGGTTATTTTTTTCAACAAATGTAGAATCACAGTGATGGAGGGATGGTATAAAGAAGAGAGATTTGTTAAAAAAAAAAAAAAGACTAGGTCACACAATTATAAAAGTGAAAATTCAAAACCTTCAGGCCACCCTGACAGAAGACTCCAAGAAGAGATGAGTTCAAGTTCAAAGGCAGCTGGTAGATTTCCCTCTTATTCCAGGGACATTAATGTTTTCAGCTGGAATCAACAATGATTTGTAAGACTCAGCAGTATTGTGGCATTAATCTATTTCATGTAGCCTCTATTGATTTAAATATAAACTCACCCCCAAAATTACCTTCATAAAAATATCCAGGAGATATTTTACCAAATCCCTTGGCACTATGGTCTAGCCAAGTAGGAATAAAATAAACCACCATAATCATTTATTTTATAGTAATAAATACTTTTAAAATTTAAGAATCAAGAAACCATGCATAGTGGTACATATCTTTAATTCATCACCAGAGGAAAGAAGACCTCTGAGAATGTGAGGACAGTCTGATCTGCACAGAGAGTCCCAGGCCTGCCAGCCAGGGTTATACAGTAAGAGTTTGTCGAAAATGGGGGAAAAAACCATTAAGAATCAAAAACAGTGAGAAGCAATTGTATGCTTTCCTGACAGAAAAGTCTAATAAGCTCCACCCAGACTCCTAGACTAACATTCTTTATTTTTTATTGTTATTGTATGTATTTATTTCATGTGTGTACATGAATGCGGGTTAGCCTGTGCCACCGTGCACGTGTGAAAGACAACACTTCTGTGTCAACTATGTCCTTTTAGCGTGTCGGGTCTGGGAATGGAACTCATTCTCATCAGGCTTTTACTCCCTGAACCGTCTCTCCAGTCCATTGCCATTTTTGAGCACTTGGAATTCTTTGTTAAGAACATTATTGATACATGCCATGAAGTAAAATTGCATCTTAACAGCAATTCCGCTATGAAATTGGGCCCTCAGCACTTCATCGTGGGTGGGGAGTGGCTTAGGAGGCCTTTCTCATCTCTGAAGAACTATTGGTAATTGATGGTTGCTAGGGGAAAGAGTGTCATTTTCTTCCGGGTATAATAACTAATAAGTTGCCCTTTCTCCAGTAAATAACCTCCTGCACATGCTTGGGCAAGAAACTCTAATTAAGCTCAGTGAGTCACATATAAAAAGAAGACATGGGAAAAAAGTAACTGTTTTATAAGCTTACTTTAAGCACACACACACACACACACACATATGTATGCAGTATGTACATACATACATTCATATATATATTTACATATATATGTGCATATGGCATTACCCTACATAGGGGCATAATGCGTCCCCTGTAAGACTGTAAGTATCTACCAAAGTCCCTAGTACCAGGTAAGGGACATCTCTTTTCCAGTTGTTTGTCAGGGATTCTAAGAAATGCTCACAACAATATGGGCTACTACCATTGCCCTTGGTCTCCTCCCGGGACATGACAGTAAGACCTCATTGCAAAAGACACCACATACTTTTGTCAGGAGTCTTGGAAGAATTGAACTGGTGTGTGTATGTGTGTGTGTGTGTGTGTGTTTGCGTGCGCATGTGCATGCGTGCGTGTGTGTGTATTGTGTAAAACAACAGAAGAGGGCATAAATTAATCTGAGAAGGAGAGACATGGGAGGACTTGGGGGAGAGAGGGAAGGATGTACTAATGTATAAAATTCTCAAATACTAAATACTAACTTCTTAAAGGCACGGAAATAGGAGGGGACTTGCTGAGAAGGCTTCAGCGGTAGAAAGGGGAGGATGAGAGAGCAATAGGGGAGTGACATTCTGCTTTCACACATGAAGAAAGAGAATTTGTTTTGGGTATCAAAGGCAAAAGAGGTCGTTGTGTCAAATAATAAAAGTGGTGGCTTGAAAGGCATGAGGAAGCTCTTCAGATTAGCACGCGTAGGCAATGATGAGGAGCAAACGCAAGGGAAAGGAGAAAGGAGTTAGTGCCATCAACATCTTATCTACCGGGTGTTAACTGGAAAAGAGACACAGAATGAATCACCCTTTCCACGACCCTAGAATGAAATGATGCCAGATGAGTGGCTGTGTGAAAGCTCACATCAAGACAGTCCCTCGGAGAGCACCGTAAGGCATTTCTCTCCAAAGCATGAGTGCATCAAGAAGGCCTGGCGCTCTCAAGTGCTCCCCCAACCCCCAACACTAGAGAACATCTGGGATGCGTGGATGGGCCCAGATCACCGACGTAATCCCTTGATAAAGATCCTGATGAGCATGATCGCTTTCTACCGCTATCAAGTACTAGAGATCATCGACTGTCATGGGAGAAACATTGCTCTGGGCTCACAGTTTCCCAAGCTCCATTCCACGGTCAACTGGTCCATTGATGAGGCGCGATATCATGGTGAGGAGCTTGTGATGGGGCCAAGCACCTCACCTGAAGGCCAGAACACAAATGGAGGAGAGAAAAGACCATCAGCCCATGGTCCCCTATGTGGGCACACCTCCTACTAGGCTCCATGGTTTAAAGGTACCACGCATCTCCAACAGAACCACACTACTGATCAAGCCTTCGACGTGTGCGCACTTCAGATCCAAACTGTGACACCAAGACAGGATGCTGAAGCATCCCCACAAATGAGAAATGCATCCCTCACTATCCCCTATGGCCGTTAGGAAGAAATACAAAACCATACATGTTGTCACACTTAAAGCTGGGTTAGTCATTGCCAAGAAATTCTCAGCGTATACATAATATCTGATAGTGGCACGGGTGGCATTGCCTTGTGCCTGGTCTAGTTTCAATATCAATACAAAATGAAGTAAAAGTGCTTCCTTGGATATAAGAGACCCTTCAGCTTCATGGTACACACTCACCTGTTGGCTGAAGCTGCTGCAAGGAACATTGCCAATCAATCACACTTCAGAAATTAGTTTTAGATAAACACGGAACTTTCAAGAATGTGTGTGAATTCCAGTTGGGCCAGTAAGGATTCTGGTAGCCCTTGTTTTGACCCACCGATGTGATCTGACTAAACAAAATCTGTCATAAGAATTTCAAATCCTGACAAACAAAATGGACAAACAGTATCCTATCCACTACATGTCAGAGAAAATAAACCAGCAGCTGTGCACTTGACTCCATCCCTCCTTCCATGAGAAATAAAAATGACACACATAAAAAGGGCAGAGGCGGGTGAATCTCCAGATTTGAGGCCAGCCTGGTCTACAGGGAAGCCCTGCTTCAAAAAAACAAAAACAAAGGCAAGATAATAACAATAATAATAAATACTCTTGAAAAATTTGGCCATCAAATGTTTGCAGAGTTGCAACATCCTTACTAAAGGTACATGGATTTTTCTTGGTGATAGTTTAAAATGATGCCTGTCATTATTATTAATTATAGGGTATTTGACAAGGTACTTGGCATTGTATTAAAGATGTACTCTCTCAGATGGGTTTACAATCTATGAAAATATATTGCTCTAACTTTCCAGCATTTACTCCCTCAGCCCCTCTTCTCCTCCCCTTTATGTTCTTTCTAAGCATATCGATTCATAACACAAATCTGCCAGATACCTATGTGGGAGGCATGTCTGCCTCTGCTTTCTTCTTTGCCAAATAGCTTGGAGCCCCTCCTTTTCCTTTTCACTTCTGTTTCCCATATCCCTCCTCTTCTCTTCCCTTCCTCAGCCACCAAATTTCAGAGAGCCACCCTCCACATCTGCCACTGTTTTAGGATGTGATGTTTTTATGCAAACATTGCAGAACTTGTAAGAATGTTCACTAGGTGAAATTCGAAAGAGAACTTCAAAATTGAAAAGATGGGGAGTGTTAAAGAAAAGGGACAATGAGGGGAGGTTGCAAAAATAAAGTTATACTTCTATGAAAATGTGATGGCTCAGCAGTTAAGAGCACTGGCTGTTCTTCCAGACAACCCTAGTTGGGTTCCCAGCACCCACATGGCAACTCAAAACTACCTGTAACTCTAGTGCCAGGGGATCCAATGCCCTCTTTAGGCCTCTAAGGACAGCAGGCATATATGTAGTTCACATACATACATGCAGACAAAATACTCACACACACAAAACAATTCTAATTTTTCAAAAGAAAAAATATAATATATAAATATTATATATAAAAATATATATAATTATAATATATAAATCTTTCTCCTCCACAAAAAAATAATCACATACTTGATATGGAGAACAAGTGTAAACATAAAATAAGGGTACCCTCCCCGCCGCCTCAGTTCCTTAATCCTGAGCCTGCTGGGATCAGTTGCAGATACTTG
Source organism: Ondatra zibethicus (assembly GCA_004026605.1). NCBI lineage: Eukaryota > Metazoa > Chordata > Mammalia > Rodentia > Cricetidae > Ondatra > Ondatra zibethicus. The sequence goes on along the minus strand of PVIU01008953.1, from coordinate 31,183 downwards.
CAACCCAGTCACCCTTCACTGAACTAAAATGCTATTATCAAAATCTGTGAACTTGCAGAGAGAGTTCTGTGTGCAGTCAGAAATACATCAGAATGGAGAACCCCAAGGACACAGTGATATGCCAGAAACACAAAGACCAACCCAATAAAATAAGTAAATAAGTGAGGGGGGAAATGGTTTCATTAGAAAAGTCTTCCCGGTAATAAAAAGCTACGTATATACATGTGTGCTATGATAAATCAGCCAAAAGAAAATTAGAAACAACGGAATCGCAGATAAAGTAAAACTAGAAGTAAACGCAGCAAAAGCAGGAGACAATCTGGAAAGTCAATTGATAAAATGTATAGCAAGCTCTGAACCAACAGCAATCAATACAGCTCAGGACAAACCGAATCACACCCTAATAACCACATCGCATCCATTTTATGGTGCTATCTATCACGAGGGCTGCAGGAAGCTGCGGCGATTTCCCCCAGCTGCACACGCCAGCAGCCTGGCTTCCGCACGGAGTTTTAACGGAGAAGTGTGGTTCTTGTCACTGTGGGAAAGAGCGCTCCAGAAAAATCACTTGCGGAGCAGCCTGGGAGTTCCCGTAAATACAAATCGTGGGGGGGGGGGGGGCGTTATTAAAGGGTTGGGAAAGACCAGAGAAAGTAAAACCCAGAGAAGTACCTGAAGCATACCTGCTCGTATTACACATCGGATCGAAAGGCCCCACGGGATTCTCCCACAGTGAGTTAGGGAGAGAGGAATCGATAGTAATCAGAAGTGGGAAGTGAGACCCGGAGAAGAACTGCAGGGAATTTGAATTATTAGCAGCATTAGGATGAAGAAGAGAATTGTGAACTAGTAAAGTGTCTAAACCCAAGACAAATGGGCAAATGGCCTCTGCTAGAATTTGGAAGTTTTCATTCAATGATCTGAATGTGTATATACCTTAGGTCTTTTTCTGTCTTCCTGTCACCGTGTCAATTATCACTCTCCTAGAAAAAAGAATTCTTGAAGAAAATATATATATAGTACATATTATATTTTTATTCAATACTTAATATATTATATTATTACAATATAATTATAAATCTGCAATATAAAATATTTATGTATGCATATACTTATATATAAATATATTTATTACTTTTTCTGTAATAATTCAGATGTGAATTATCTTCCACGGGCTTACATGTTTGAACACTTAATTCCTAGATGGACGTGCTATCCGGGGAAGTGGTAGGATTGATCTTCTGGATATGGCTGATCTAGGACTGTATGAGTGATGCTTATGAGTTTTGGCTGGCCCCCACGTCTGCCCTGAACTCTGTCTCTTGGTTGATATAGAAAGGTGCTTCCACACATTCCTGCAACAATACAGGCCCTGCCACCGCTGTCTCTGCCACAATGGACTGCATCCTCTCCAATCGTGAGTCAGACGACACTGTTCCTCCCTTAGGCTGCTTCATTTTGGCCTTTTATCACAGTGACAAGGCAACTAATACAGACAATTCAGTGGGGTTGTGTGTGAAAAAAACTTAGTCATTTAGTCCAGACGTCTTTCAGACTGTCCTACAGGAGCAACACCGAAGAGACTGCAGCCCCAGGCCTCTGTAGCAGAATGTAACGCGCCATTCTGGGGGGAGCAAAGCATACAGTCAAAACTGCGTTCCTGAGGTTTCAGAGGGAAATGGCGACTCTGCTGGGAACTGGGTGGGAAAGTCCATTCAGGCGCCGGTCTGAAAAAGACTCTAGTCACATTCTTCCTGTGTTCTGAAGTTCAGGGATATGAAATTCAAACTAGTGGACAGAGTTGCTCAGCGGAGCAAATTTTAAAACAGCATAACATCCAGGCTATGGAACAGTTATTTGTAACTTCATAAGCTAGGAGGGAGATGGACAGACAGAAAGAAGAGAGAGACAGAGACACAGATGGAAGGAGGGAGGGCTCAGCCTCTGGAAGCATTTAACCAGTGCCATTGTATAATGGGATGTAAGTGATTGGTTTATTATCGTATTATTATTATTATTATTTATTTTTGCAGAGGCTTCCAGCTAAATGATAGTCTTGAGACTCAGAAAGACTTCATTCAAACTTTGAACTTCAGAACAACGTAAGACAAGGAAACTCCTGAGGTCGATCTGAGTATGTTTTGCATTATGAGACGGCCATGAGCCCGCGGAGGGGGAGAAGATTATGGTTTGGATGTGAAATGTTTCCCACAAGCTCATATGCTTGAACAGTTGGTCCCCAGTTGGTGGTCCTGTTTGGGGAAGTTTGGGGAATCTTTGGAAGCGGGGCCTAGATGATTGACAGGTCTATGTGGGTAGAAATTATGAGTTGTAGCTGGGCCCCACTTCAGTTTGAGCGCTCTGATTCCTGGTAAGTACCATTCTGCCACATAATCTCGTTGCCAAGAACCTGTCTGCCCTAATTCCTGTTTTACCATGATATGCCGCATCCCTCCAAACAGCCCAAAGAATCCTCCTTCCTTTCTGTTGATTATTTCTGGTCTTTTCATCACAGTGATGAGAAAAGTAACTAAGACATTCTTCAAGCAGAGCTCAGAGCATATAGATGGCTGGTCCCAGGTCACGTACACCATTATCCTCTCCTCCTGTCTTAAAAGAGGCTATATCCTTGACCTTAGACCAGGGGAGTGGAGGGGGCCACTCAGACAACCATTTCACAGCATTCTTCAAATAGATTTCAAGAGAAGAAAATTTTTATAAGAGCCCAAAGCATTTTATAGTAGACTCTTAAAAATGCAATATTTTTATTAATCCTTTGAGAATTTCATACAACTTATCCTCATCAAACTCACTCACCCTAGTCTTTCCCCTAACTCTTCCCAGGTCCACCTCCCATCTCAACACACACACCCATAGGTCTTTTTTTTTTTTTAATAGTCCACTGAATCCAGTTTGTGTTGCCCATATGCTTATAGATGTGTAACCATTCATTGGCGTGTGGTCAATCTACGAGGGGCCACATCATGAAAGTAAGCTGATCCTCCCTCCTCAGAAGCCGTCAGTGGCTGCCAGTAGCTTCTCAGTTAGGAATGGACACTCCTGAGCCCACCTCCTCCAAGCTGGAATGTTAATTAGTTTGATCTTATGCAGAAAAGCATAACTGCTCTGACTTCATGAGAACATGTCAGGAATACATTATTTCACTCTGTCCCTCCTGCTCCCATCTGCTGCAATGGTCCCTGAGCTTGGGGGTGCTGATATAACACTTTTCTTTGTACTTGGACCAACTGTAAGTTTCTAAAGTAACCATCATCCACTGCACAAAGAACCTTAAAATTTGGGGTCTGAAATTTGCACTGATCTAGGGGTCTAGAGATACAAATTCAGAGGCAGTTTGATACTATGTCTACTTAATAGGATAATGGTAGCCATTTCGTCCCTGGAAGCTGTGTGCTTCCAAACCACCAGATTCTTTTCTCAGGCTTGTGTTTCTTCCTGGGGAGAGAACTGTAAAGCTGATCAGAAAGCAGTTCTGTAAAACTTGTGCCACTATCGCACCCTGGGCACATTGTGCCAGGCTGGTCATTATTACAGGGTTCACAGCTGGCTAAGATTTTGGTGACTTTTTACCCCCAGCAGCCTAAAACACATTCCAGTACTATAGAAACTAGGAAGCAGGAAGGAGCTTCCTGGTCAGTCCCAACTTGTTTTCTCCATGTCCTGTGGCCAAAGTATGTGGTATCTTCAGCAATAAATCCTTACCATCAGTTTTGGTGGACAACCAAGAGCAATGGCAATAGCTTATATTGTTTCAGGATAGTGTTCAGAATGCCCTGGCCGAAAATTCAGGGGGAGGTAGGCCATATGTGGCACTGGGCTTTTTATTTGGCAAGCTATGGCTTCTGATAGGAATATAATACCCTGGGTAGGATAATCCCAAATATATATCATATACATACATATGTGTGTATATATGTGTATTGTGTGTATATATATGTATATGTATATATGTGGACTATAACTTATATAAGATATATGTGTATATGTTATAAAACAGTAGATGTCCATATGGTTTTCTCAAACATTCCAAGTTTTAGCTATCTTTCCCCACACACCCCCTCTGCCTGCTGATGTGGGATTCCCCTCTGTATGCTGTGACTATGTTTTATTACTATTGGTTAATAAAGAAGCTGCTTTGGCCTCTGGCAGGGCAGAATAGAGCCATGTTGGAAATCCAAACAGAGATATAGAGAGAGAGTAGGCAGAGTGAAAAAGGTGCATGTAGCTGCCAGAGAAAACAGACACTGGGGAACCTTACTGGTAGACCACAACTTCCTGCTGATACACAGATTAATAGAAATGGGTTGATTTAAGATATAAGAGTTAGTTAATAAGAAGCCTGAGCTTATAGACCAAGCAGTGTTGTAATTAATAGTTTCTGTGTGATTATCTGGGTCTAGGCAACCAGGAAACAAAGGAGCAGGCTCCACCTATAGCCTGCCTTCCCTTCCCCTCCCATGTAAACCTCCCTAGGAACTCAAGTTCTGTGTAACAATTCTTTTTCTTCTCTGTTATCATCTCCTTCATCTTCTTTTCAGTTTCTGGCATATTTTCTTCCTTTCTGAATAGAGGTGCTGAGTTTGTTGTAAATTCTGGGTACAGATGCATGATACAAATACTTCAGAGAATTAAAGCCATTAGAGTGTTAGAATGTAGCTCCTTAATAATGAAAGGGGCACATGCTGGAGCCCTATCCCAACATCTGCTCTGATAATTCTACAGAGCATGCTAAGCATTAGAGATTTAATTGAAATATACACACACATACATTTACAAGTATGTATATACATGAATAGTCACATATAAAGAACAAGTAATAAATATGCATGCATTTACTTATATGCACATTTGTATACATAAATAGAACAGTCAATCATATATACATTGATTTTAAAACCATCTCAGCATTTGTCATAGTAAAAAAAATTAAATAAGGAATTTCTCTGGTTAATCTAAAAGACTGCAATATTTTGCAAGTAGTTGAAGTTTTCTATGTAACCATGGACCTTGAATGTTTTTATTAAGAAATTTATCTGTGTAAAGATTAGGATCATCCAATCTTGTTGGGGACATTTACAAACTATCTGCCCTTAGCCTAAAAGAATTTATTGTTATCTGGTGAACTTAGACTTTTCTCCAAATTATTTGGCAGTGTGGGTAAAAGACATAAAATCCTCCTCTCATTGTAATGTTTCTGGGAGTTGAGAGGAGATAGCAATAAAACCATAGACTCTGTGAAACTGAGCATTTCTAAAGCTAAAACCATATAAACTTTAAAAGCTTCAGTTCTATATCAATTTTAAACCCAATTTAAGTCTAAATGCCTAAACTGCAACCTTCTCTGACCCCTATAGAAAACAGATATTTCCCCATAAAGACCTTTTAAATGGGTTGCTTATCTTTTTAGATCACTTTTTGTCTCCCAGTGATTTCCAGTTATATCAAATCAATTATTTTTTAAATCCAGCGAAACACGCCAACAACTTCTCTCATGTTTTTTATCTAATAATGATGTGGTTATATCACTCTAAGTCCATTAATCTGGTGTCATTTTCTATGAGCATATTTTTACCATAACATACCCTGTATGTTGTCACATGTGAATAAAGCACAGAGTATGTATTTTATGGATGTATACGTAGGAAGTCCTGACTACTATGGTGGAAACATGGCAAGGAAGATTATGAGGCAGAAAGACAAAGGATTGGAATACATGTCTCTGAACATGGCGGGGGGGCATTGGGAAATACAACTGTTGAGACACTCAAGAGGCACAGACTCCATTACTAAATGGACTCCCAACAGCATGTTTAAAACTTGGCTTTCCCTGCTAATTTCAAGAAGCAATTCATACTTCTAAGCAAACCTTTTCCTTCTTTCTATGAAAACTGACCCTATCCGCAAGTTGCTGCTATCAGTTATGGTAGAAATGGAATGAAAAAAAGACTATTTCTCATCTATTCACAACTTCTTCAGTTTGGACAAATAGAGTAATTGCCTCACATTTATACATATGTGTGTGTATTCAAATAGTGTGTGTGTATGTGTGTGTGTATATGTGTGTGTGTGTGTGTGTACATATGCGCTAAAAGACCAGTGAGTTTCCATAATCAAACTTCTAATTGCTCTGAGTAGAATATTTAAAACTGAGAAAGCAAAGCAGACACACAGCTATATGGCCAAAAACACACACTCACAGTATCTGGCTAAGGGTAGAAAAGACCATACAAATAATCTGACAGAAATTGAAAAGAATAGGCTGGGGATAGAACTCGGTTGGTAGAGTGCTTGCCAAGCACACATGAGGCTCTGGGCTCATTCTCCAGTATCACATGTGCATGTATGGTGATGCATGACTATCATCCCAGCGTTTGGGAAGTCGAGGCAGGAAGACGAGGAGTTCCAGAATTTTTGCAGACAATCTAGAATACACGAGGCCATGTCTAAAACAGAAAGGAAGGAAAGGGAAAAGAGAGGAGAGGCGAGGAAAGAAAGGGAGAAGGAAGCATCTGCGTACATAACACACCCCTCGCTCTCTCAGCTCTGTGCCAATTGAAAACCAAATGGTTGGAAAGCAGTGGGTCCCGTGCCGAAGTTTGTGAGCAGTGTGCAATGTTGTCTGGAAGCCAGCGTGTGTGAAGAAGGATGCCAGGAGGGCATTCCTTGCTGTGTTTTCCTCCTGAGAGTACCTGCCAAGACTGCTCCAACTGCAGCCTCCAGTCTCAACAGGGGCTGTGGAGGAGACATTGTTGCCGCTCACATCTTGCCACAGTGTGAAGTGTACTGGGTTCACATATGGAGCGAGTTCCTGAAGGGTTCCACGTGGACTTGCCATAAGCATGAAAACGATCCCTAGTCTGAAAACACTCCTTCAGTTACATTCATTGACTTCCATCCTGTAGCTTCTCCTCACAAGGGGTGGGGGTATTTTGAAAATGGGGATTTAGAATGAGGAAGTCCGTAGACTTTCAGGAGATGAGGGAGGAATCAAGATACAGCAAGAACGGTAACAGTGGCACCAAATTGTGAATATACTAAATGTTGTGACACTCTTCATCTTATGTCCATTCTGTCTTTTAAGAAATAAGGCCAGATATAATGTCATACACCCTAGATCCCAGTATTTGAGAGGTAAAGACGGGAGGGTTAGAAGCTTCCACCAGCCTCAGTGGCACAGTCAGTTTGAGGCTAGCCTGTATAAAGCTCTGTATTGAACTCTATGAGCAACAGTGATAAAGAAGCTGTTACCCAAGAGAGGCAGATGTTCTGAATGGGAGGGACTGGTGTCCATTAGAAATGTGTATATGCCAACCCTTAAGAAAACAGGGTGTTTCCTTCAAGTGTTTCTTGTAGAGGAACTGTCTTGGTCACACTCAGAGGAGTATGAAATCATGTTTCCCAATCCAGGGAAGCTGTAGCTCTGCAATCAGTTAATCAGCAAGATTATTCCTTGGGGACTTAGCATCTCACAACTTCCCTTCTTTTGAAGTCCAAGAAACAATGGAAATACTGTTCTCCCTTCTGAGACTGATCCCAGTTCCCACAAGGAGACACCTGTGGAGCAGTGTGTGCCCACTGAACTGACTGAAGTGGATCCAAATGTTATTGGCGTTGCGCTTTCTGCATATTCCCCTGTGAAGTGAGTTCTGCCTTGATGGCTCCAGAGTCACAGCATAGGGGAACTCATTGAGATGACCTTGGATAACAGTGTTCAACACAGACATTTACCATAGAAAGGGATATGTTTGAGATACTTGGAGCATTCCTTAGCAGGTATCCATTTGGAGAAACAGAACCAGAAAATAAATAGAGTCAACCTTTTGTGAATCTCAGAGTTCTCTAGAAAAAGAAGCCAGTGACATGGATATAAATATGTGATGGCATTTATTATAAGAATGCCACAACTGTGGAGGCCAAGGATGACATCACATGTCACCTGCACAGCAGGAAACCAGGAAAAATGAGGGTGTGGATTGTCTGAATCTGAAGTCTTGAGGACTATGCAACCCTCACTATAAACCAAAGGCCTAGGCATCAAGGGCTTCAGTGGTGACAAAAACAGGTGGGCGGTCATCCTTTTTATGTGCTATTTACCTATTCAGACCTTCCATGTCCCGCAGACCTCCACCCATGCGGATGATGTTGACCTCTACTCAGTATAGTGTCTCCCAGACATACTCTCACAGAGACGTTTAATCTGGGCATTTCTTAACCCAGTCAAGTCGGCATGCAAAGTTATTGTGCACACAGATGTGTGTTTGTTAACAGAGACTGAGGGGACACAGGGAGAGAGGATGAGGAAAGGGAGGAATCGAGGGAGACAGACAGATGACAGCAAAGACAGAAATTGCAAAGTATGGGCTAATCTACTGACAGAAACAAAGAGGTCCCACTATTGAAAGTCAATACACTGGAGATCCAAGAAACCAATGGTATGGATCGAGTCGGGAATCTACAGGCTACATAGCCATAAAGTCAATGGTATCTGTTTTAGTCCAAAGACAGTAAGAGCCCAGAATCCCAACCCAAAGTAGTCAGGTGCCAGGAGATCATTCTCCTCAGTCTTCTTGTCAATCCAGGCCTTCAGCTGAAGGGAAGAGACCCACTCACACTACGATGGGCCATTTGCTCTCTTCAGCCCACCAGTTCAAATGTGGAAACACAGAAACATCCAGATGATGCTTAACTACATGGCTGAACACTCTCAGCTGGTCACACCCCCACAGAAAATGTACCATCACACCTGGTCATCACAACTTTGAGTTAAAAAGAGTATGCTTCATAGCTTCTAACACAAGGTCTTCTGCTCAAAGCACAAACGTTTCCTGTTACAGGAGAATGTAGATTACTTTCTCCCCAACTTGTTTATCAAGAGATGGATCCAGCATGAAAAAAAATATGACTGGTTTCAAAGCCAAATAAACTATTTAAAAGTCAAGTACATTAACTTTATTGTAATGGGTGTAACTGTTTACAAAAATAAGTAACGAAGAGTTCCCATCAGACTAGGTCATCTTTGCACAGCTTCTCAGACCTGTAGCATTTGCCAGAGAGAACATGTGAAGAGCTCAATGCGAATTCAGGAAAACTGAATTAAGATAATCTAAGAATATTCATTGAAATGTAGTCATGGTCTCAGTGTCACTGCTAGGAAAGGATCCTGCCTGAACAAAGATGAATCGAAGTTAATCACTCTCTTATTTGAGAGGCACAGAGGTTTAAGGCATGGCATTTCAATAGAGTATCCTTAGCATGCCCAGGGACATGAGGACATGTTTTGTGTCTTTATCAGTTTCTAGGGTAAAGTAGAAAAGGTAGCATTGAGTCATGAAGGTGACTACATTGACTAACTCAACTGTGATTTAACTGTAGATGATCAATCCCAACAGCTGCCTTAGCTGGGTGAGCATTTCCAGAAATGTGTCAACACTCAGGTAGCTGACTCACTCTCTTCACCGACTGAAGAGTTTAGCATTTCCACTGAGCCATGGGAAAGATTGCAGAAGTCACAAATATAGCACTATTCTATGGAATAAGATCCCAGCTGACTTACCCCAAGGTGCTTCCTGGAGTACCAGGGCCAAAGAGAGCAAGTGATGATGGACCTTGTCTCTATGGGCCCTGGGGTCCTTAGCAACGATCAGCCACTCATGTCAGTTCCTCACCCACAAGAACTCCTTCATGGACACAATGAATAGACAGCTAACACCCTCCACTTGGACCAAGGGGAACATCAATCCAAAGACCAGATCAATTCCTAGAAACCATGGATCCACTGTTTTTCCAACACTAAAGTTCATGCTTGCCAAATGTTCTTCTGTCTTATTCTTCTGATATCAGGTATACACCATGGTCTTACATCAGCCATCTCCAATATATCAACTTATACTTAGCAAGAGAAAAATCAGCTCTCCAAGTCAAGGAATTTATAGAAGAATAGCAAGTGAGTGCAACGGAACATAAATGCTTTAGTTGGCTTGTCTAAGGGGATTGAGGCATGAGGGAAACTTTTGAAGACAGGAAAGGGCAAATCCACAGAAGATTCTTTGAAGCAGAGGCTGCTGATCAGGGTTTGTTACAGAGGCTGGCATTGGCTCACTGAAGGATATCACCACAATCAGGCAAATATTCTCAGGCAAGTGGTTTATCTGGAATATTCTGGGTTTGAGGAATTTCCAGCATCATTTTATAATGTCCAATCTCTGGAGCCAAGGAAGGATGTCAGGAGGTTGAAGAAAATGTGAGGAGCTCTGAGCAAATGAGATAAGCTTTATTCACATCACATGACGATACCCACCTCTGCCCAGGGAATGCACTTATACCAGCTGACACAAGAGTGCTTCCACAAGGCATTGTATCCTTGGTCACGTATGCTGCTGACTCAGATCCCCGGATAGTCAGTGTCTGCCATCTTTGGCTTGTTCTGGATAGTTACATATTAGTACCATATTGCCTACACCTTTATATGGGCACATTTCTGCCCTTTGTCTCCTTTCACCCTCCCACCATCAGCATCCCTGCGTCAGGGCCCCTCCTTCATGGCCTGATGGCTCCATTGTGTTAGGGTTTGACTTTAGTGGCCCCATTTTGATACTGACCACTTCCCCAATGTAAACTTAATCCTCCTCATATTCTTAAGACCTTACAGTGTGGCTCTCATGAGGCAAGCTCCCAAACCTCCAGATCAGACTCCTGAGCCAACAACAAAGAGGTAGCATCCAAAGAAAATGTCTACAAGGCATCAGAAGCAAGTTTCTACTATCTTCTGTTTGTATCATCTACTCTAGCTTGTATTGATGCTGGAAGTGTGCCAGAAGAGATAATTGCTTGAAGAAAGACAGGCATTTTCTGTTGTTGATGATGATGTTGAGATCTATATTCTAAGGAAAACAGATTCTCATCTAGGTCACAGCTCAGGAGAAGCAGAGAGAAGTTTTAGGTGCTTTGGGATGAATGAAAGATAAAAATGAGAGAGAGCACACAGAGAACAGACACTTATGTAGTGAGCTCAGAGCTCAGGGGCAATGGGAAAGGCTGAGGGTCTAACAAAGGAGCAACAAAAGGAAACAAGAACATGAATCTGGACCTAGAAGGGAAAGGACACCACACCGACCTGGAAGACCTAGGGTGCCAATAAACAGGTTTCCCACCATCGCTTCTTCCCTCAGCCAAAGAGGCGAACCACACCCTGTGGATCGAGGCCTTTATGAAGCTGCAGGAGCGAAGGCCACGGTGTGATAATGCTCTGCAAGGCTGGCTGTTGGAAATCAGATGGGGCTTGGTGTAGAATAGCGATTCTCAACCTGTGGGTCGAGACCCCTTTGGGGTTCCATATCAAGTATTTGCATTACAGTTCATAACAGAAGCAAAGTCACAGTTATGGAGTAGCAATGAAATAATTTTATGGTCGGGGGTCACCACAACATGAGGAACCGTATTAAAGGGTGGCAGCATTAGAAAGGTTGAGACGCAGTGGTGCAGAGGGAGGGATGTTCTCACTCTTAAATGCGAACGGTCCTTCAGCTCTCGCCTTAACTACAAAGTGCCTGGCTCGTGTTGCTGGCCCTCTCAGTACAGCCTGCTGCCCCAGTTCACCTTTCCGGATCCACCTCTCCGTGTAGAGTTTGAGCTGGTTACACTTTTTCTTTCCATTTTGGTGGCACTGAGGACTGAAGCAGGGGCCACACGGGTGATAGAAAATGAGATACAGCCCCAGCCCTAGGTTAAATCAGCATCTAACAGCAGTTTTCTCGTGGATCTATGCCAGCCTGAGAAACTAGTGTGTCAATCCATGTTTGAAACAATGCTGTGTCCTTCTTTCTGAAGTCACACTCACTCACTCTAGAATGCCAATCAATTCAGATGCTTCTTGCACCACAATCAACGTGGCACACTGAAAATTTTGAGGAGGATTTTCTCTTCAGTCTCAGCAATTTAACATAGCTCTCAATCTTGTTAAAATTTAGCTTCTGATTCAGTACTTCTGGAGCGCTAACATGCTCCCATGTGAAGCATGGCTGCTGGGCTGTGATCATACTTTGAGGATGGAGGATTTGGAGATCAAGTGAAGGCTGAACGGAACAGCATGCAGCAGGCAGAACCAGAGGGCTGCTAATAGCACTGCTAACAAACAGAATTGGGGAGATACTTGATGATCATGAAATAAGTCTGTATTCTTACGTTCTTAAGATCACTCTACAAGTTAGCCACAAAGGAACAGATCTTCCTCATCCTCCGGGCAATTTATGGCAATTAAATATGAAAACTCAAATGCAAATTTGAGTACATGACATTAACCAGTACCTTCCTGAAGTTTCGTGGGTTGTCACCGTTCCGAGGCAAGGCTTTTGTTGTGTACTTACCAAAGTGACAAACTGAAGTTGCCCCTTCTAGTCAGAGTTTATTTCTTTCTAGACATTTGGTGGAGAGTGGTGGTGATTGGCATAAAACAAAGAGTTTTATTCTTATAGAGAGGAAATTAACACCAAGTTTATTATCTCTGTGACTATCATAGAATTATGTGATGCTCTGGAAAATGAGAGCAACTGGAGATCAACATCTTCAGCAAAATAATCCGGACGGAGAAAGGCAACTAGAACGTCTTCTTGCATTTGTTGATGGACGATTTGATGTGAACACAAAGAACCATATGTAAATATTTTTGACAGCAGAAGAGAAACAAGCAAAGAAGGAAACTAGAGAGAGAGGAAGGGGGAGAGAAGGTGAAGGCAATGGGGTTACGATGGTCAGTGTTTTCTTTATGAAATCCAGCATTATGTATAAAGAATTTACAGCAATTAAAAAATAAATGGTAAAGAAGAGAAGAGACTTGAAAAGATGTTCCAGCACTGTACCCATTGTCTCGTTAGTGAAGAAACTCATTTAATTTTGATTTCTTCAGTGTTGCCCTTTTGGCTGTGTAGCTAACCATTGGAAAATTTCAATTTGGGGCTCAAATCATGAACTCAAAGCTTCTAGTTCCCCCACTTTGTCTTTGCCTCCTTAAGACTTTTCATCTTAAGGTTGACTTTCTGATAATCATTTTATGACATGAAATTTTGCAAAAGTTCTAATGCATGGCTTCTAATAGAGACCTGGGTCATCAAATGAATTAGCTGTAAAGGGCTGACCTGAGATTCTCTTAAAGCATCTATGGACAGTAAGGCTACCCTTATTGTGTAAGCACTGAACCAGAGACAAGCAAAACCTGCCTGGGAAAATGCATGCTCCAGCACAGGACATCTGGTTACACAGAACACAGATGTGCTCCTCACACAGAGCCATGTGCTGAGAACAATAGCCCATTTTTGAGAGCATCCAAAAAAGTCACTAGTGGAATACAAAACCACGTAGAGTGCTCCACCCTTGAGGACTGTGTTACCCAATGACAAACAATACTATTAAGGTTGTTTTTCTCACACAGAAACAAATTGCGCAAATTTGGGTCTTCAGATACCTGAGACCTGATCCTGTGTTCAAACATGTGACAAAGTGAAAGACTACATAACTTGCTTTGGGCCATGTTGACTGCATTTGGAGTTTAAAATAAAACTCTTACTCATTTGATCTTCCACATCATTACCAAGTATCCTGATGAAACTTCTAACCTACTCATTGAAAATCCCTGCTTTGTGTATCAAGTTCTTCCCATAGAAGAGCCTAGTCCTGGAAGGCATAGGTAGATGAAGATATTTTTTAAAGTACCCTTAAGAAGCTAATGGTCTGGTTGGGAAAAGACAGCAACATCAATTAGAAGGAGCAGAGAGCTGTTCTTGATGTTGTGGAATGAGATAACCTCAGATTCTCATAATGAAACGCTATGAAGCCAAGGGTTGGTCAGCCAGACTGACTCCAGATTCCCCAGTTCCAATCCCTACTCTTCCACTAACTGTCCTATCTAATCTTGGACAGGTTACTTAATTTATTTGTTCCCCTGTGTCCTATTTGTCAATTAATGTAAATGTAGTATCCACATTTGACCTGAGTATTTAGTGAATTAATAGTAACTACTATAGAGTTGGAGCATAAGTGCTCTGTAACCGAGGACTGCTTTATCCATGGTTCTTGAGCAAGATCTCTTTAATTCTGCATATCTTCATTTATAACACAACCTGCCCAAAGCCTACAGAGTAGTAGAGACCATCAGAAATCTGGTGACATAGTTGACACACCCCTGCCACCTATCACCATCTTTGGAGTGATGAAACATCACAAAAGCCTAAGAAAAGTTGGCGCTATGTGGTCCCTATTTTCTCACCCAGTCACATGAACTACACCAACTGCACTATGCAAACTTGGTGTGTTTGCATCCACTAAAAATGGGCTCAGCCCAGTGGGCTTAATCTATTACTGGAAACCTTGGCAAGGACTTCATGCTCCTAGCAGGGCTGATTTACAGTAGGGGGAAAATGGAAGGGAGAAATATTAAAATAAAGTGCAATCATGTTTCTATTTAAAAATGGTTACTGCCAGCAGTATTGCAAAATAATGCTGGCCGGCAACCAGAAAGCTGCACCTGCAGAGATTACAGCTGTAGAACACTGGAGCCCTCACTGCGATTGCTCAATATCTCTCCTAGTTAGCACCACTGGCAAAAATTTGGCAAATACACACAAACGCACACATATTCCCACACACTCGCTGCCAATGTGCTTAGCCCTGTGTCCTTGGCACTGGCATTCTCTTAAAGGTTGTCGGGGGGTTCTTTTTTTGAACAACTCAGGAAAGAAGTTTTCTTTCACTCCCCAATTCAAAATTACACTTTCATTTCTGCCTAGCAAGTGGGACCCTCTGAAGCTTAGCTGCACCTACAGTACTAGTGGGCTTTCACTGCTCTAGTTTTAAGACCTGTACACTACTAGATGATTTTGTCTCCTTTTAGAGAGAGCCATTTAAAAACCAGAGATTTGTGATTTTTTTTTCTTGCACTGGTACCCTTCTCTTAGGAAACCCTGGCACTAATGCTGAGAGAGTAGCAATGGCCAAGCATTTATAAATATGGTACAAACAGCACAGCTCACTTGGTGTTCAGATGGGCTAACAGAGTTTCAAAGAAAAAAAAAAGGTGTCACCCAGCAGATGCCCCTGGGTGGTAGCAGACCCCTGCCTGGATCGCTTGTGGACAAGGCACTCTCTATACCTTCATCTACTTCTCCCTACAATGGGGATTTTAGAAGTCATTTCACCCAGCTCAAAGAATTGTTGCATAAACTGTCTAATGAACATGGAATACAACTGCACAATTCTTCCCATATGGCAGCCAAGTTGTTGAAGTGAAATATGAATTTACTTCAAACCCTACAAAGGCAACTTAGAAAAGAGGCAAAGTCACACTCTCTGTTCTGCTTTCCTTTTAGTGGCCTATCTCAGTCACTTCTGAAATCATGGGTTTACTATCTGCCCCCCCCCAAAAAAAATACTCAAAGTATTCTCCAGCGTGAGTGTGGAATGGAAGACACTAATCATATGGTCAATGGCTTGGGGTGGAATGTGACGAGTACTGACTTTAGTTATGTCCTAAAGGCCAAGAATAATGGGGACTCTGAAGAAAGAGAAGGAAGCTTTATTGTGCATGAATTAAAGTCAGAGTTTATTAAGAAAAGTTTTCACATAGACTCTCATTCATGAACGTTGAGAGGGGAGAAAACAAATGTGTAGGAGCCGGACAGTGATGCACTCACTGGAACCGGCATTGAATCTCCAGAGAGTCACGAGAAGGCAGCTTTACAAGATAAAGTAGTAAACTGTGACAGAAAGATTGAGAGCAACGTGGGCTTCTCTGATGCATCTTCTCCCTTGGAAACTGTGCTGGCAAGTAAGAGACATCGTTTTAAATGTTTCCTTTTGAACTGTCACACCCTCAACCAGAAGGGCCCAGGCATGGGAATACATAAGTGTAATAAAACACACTGAAGGGCAATGGCAGGCTAAGTACAAATGAGAAACACCTGACACAGCTTCTTGGAATGAGGAAAGGCTTCTAGCAGACAAAGTTTCTAACCTGAAGGAAGAGAATATGCTACAACTCTCAGAACACACTGTCTCCATGAAAACAGTGAACCTCCACTTCCTCCTCCAATAAGCCAAAAAGGTATATGTAAACACACACACACACACACACACACACACTACACTACACTACACCTTTCCTTTGAAAGTTTCATACATTTTCAGTGTATTTTTGGATCATATCTATTCATTATTTCTTCTCTCCAATTTTGTCTAATGCCCCCACCACAGCTCCCTCACAATTTCCTGTCTTCTGGTTTATTTTGTTATTATAATTAATAAACTTCGAATCCATTTAGTGTTTCCCATATGTACATTGGTGTGGGGCTATCCACTGGGACATGGGCAACCTACCTACATCCATGTCCCCAGAGAGAGTAACTTATGTCCCTTCAGCAACTATCAACAGTCAATAGCTTCTCTTCCAAAGGTATTGGGAACCTTAAAGGTTCATCCTCTAAGGCTTCCTCTCAGGATTCAAAAGAAAGACACCACAGTAAGTGGAAAAAAAAAACAAAATCTTAGGGTTAAGAAGTCTACTCACAACACACTCTTTCTATCCATGTCTCTTTATTGTTCTTTCTTTCTTGTTCTCCATTCTAACTCTTCTGTCCTAACTATACCTTCTTAGCTCTAATTCTCTATCTCAACTCTAATTCCAACTCCAGTTCTCTGCAACATTCTTCTTCTCCTCCTCCTCTTTCTCCTTCTTCTCCTTCTTCTCTTTCTTCTTTTTCATTTTTCTATCTCTGCTCATTTCTTGGATGCTTCTGCTCTAACTTCTGCACCAGTTTCTTCCTGTTCTGCTTCTGTTAATTCTCTTTGTTCTTACCCAACTCTAAAAATCCATAAGACCTTGCAGGTATAGGTAACCAGGCAACCTACATAAACAGACAAGGGAAGTTTATGGTCTTTGGTCCATTAGCACTTTTGCCAAATGTTAGCAAGTTCTAAAGGCCTTTTGGATCTGAAGTTTACACCTTTTCTCTAAGATCAGGTCTGGGGGTCTTGATGTATATCAGAGGCACCAGTGGAGGTTTGTTGATATGGAATTCCCCTCTGTATGTTGTGAATATCATTGGTTAATAAAGGAACTGCTTTGGGCCTATAGCAGAGCTATAGGGGAACAGAGCTAGGTGGAGAAAACTAAACTGAATGCTGGGAGAAAGAAGAGAGGAGTCAGAGAGAAGCCATGTAGCTTCTCTAGAGACAGATAGAACTTTAGCTGGTAAGCCCCAGCCACATGGCAATACACAGATTAATAGAAATGGGTTAAATTAATATGTAAGAGTTACCCAATAAGAAGCTAGAGCTAATGGGCCAAGCAGTGATTTAATTAATACAGTTTCTGTGTGATTACTTTGGTTCTGGGCAGCCAGGATGAACAAGCAGTTCCTTTCAACAGATTGGCATGCCAACGTGGTGGACTAAATCCATGTAAAACCTGAGAAAGCTTAAAAAGGAATTCTGGACACTAAAAAACAAGTTAACCACATTTATTTTTCCAAATGGGCTGGAGGCACAATGCAGCTCATTTAAGAGAGGTTTTCCTGATTCAGTGGCAGCAGAAGAAAAGCAGCATCATTTTAAAAATGATGGCTTCCTGGGCCATGCTGCCAGCGTGAACTCCAGCTATGGAGCATTTGAATGTCATTTGTGTGCATGGGTATTTATGTGCCCACTCGAGGCTGGGAGGCAAGTAACTGAGACCATGTCTACAGCTCAGCGCTCCCCACCTGGGCAGGCAGCAGGATCAGGACTGCTAGAAGTGCATAAGCAGGAGAGCATGGTGGATTCCTGCCACCATACACAGAGATATTTCCAGGCCACACAGTGCACTGCAGGGCATATTTAGCTATTACTCAGATAAAAATGGTTTATGTGCTGCATGCTCATTCTCAGAGTTAAAGTGCTGAGTGCAGCTCCTACCTGGTAGTCCCAGAGCTGGCTGTAATGGTACCTCCACCATTTTGAAAGTGGAGAGAGGCGGAACCAGAATCCAGAACCACTACAACCAAGCTGCTTACCATTTTAAAAGCTCTTCAAGACAGTAAAGAATTACAAATACACAATAGGACAGATTCAGACATAAAAGACCTCTAAATGAGTCACAATGTTGGATAAATGTACATAGGCTAGGGAAAATAGAAGAAAACGAGTATAAAGAGTTATTAAAAGAAGTAAATGGTTTTCAAAAAATAAAATAAAGTCTTTAAAGAGACAGTACATAGAGACAGAGACCCACATTCACATCAGAGCAATGGATTGAGTCCCCAAGGTGCAGGTGAAGAGCAGAAGGTGGGAGAAGATGAGTTAGGAAGTTAGGACCGTGAGGGGCTGGTCCACCTACTGAGTCAGTGTGCCTGATCTAATGGGAGCACACCAATCCACCTGGACTGGGACTGAACGAGCATATGATCAAACCAGACTCTCTGAATGTGGCGGCGAAAGTTGGCAGATGGAGAACCCACAAACAATGACAACAGGACCTATCTATTCTGCATGTATTAACTTTTTGAGAACCGAGTCTTTTTGAATGCACTCCTTCCTAGGCCAGGAGGGATGGGGGTGGGCCTTGGACTTCCAACAGGGCAGGGCACCATGCCCTCTTTCAAGGAAGAAGGGGGAGGGAGGAGGGGTGGGGGGTTAGTGGGAGGGGGCCGGGAGAAGGGGAAGAAAGGGAAAAAAATTTTATTTCTTTAATTATGTTCTTGAATGGAAAAAATAAAACAAAACAATGTATGG